>JAPYZE010002284.1:0-17001 GCA_030522805.1 Leptomastidea abnormis
TAAGCTGTTTTAAGCAAAAAAAAGTCACATGAGATTTTGGCATGAGATCTCAGGTGAGATCTCAGGTGAGTTCTCAGGTGAGATTTTTCAGTAGGGTTTAAATTACTTCACTACTTATTTTATAATAATAATTTGTTATTATAAGTAAAAAGAATTAAATATGATAAGATATTGACGAAGTAATATTGTCTTACTAAATAAGCTCACTAAAAAATTTGATTATATTTTTTAAAATTATTAATTAGAATTTCTATGAAAATATTATTACGTGAGACCTGGGCTTTATTAAAACGGGGCATGATTAAAATTTGAGGATTATTTTTTAACAGATATAAGGATTTCAACGAAACTTGGGTGTCTTGTTGTACATGTTAAAAGGAGTTAATTTTTGTAATATAACATATTTTGGTGACATACTCTACTTTTTAGCGCCATTTTTTGATTTTCGCACTTCATTTTTTAAGAAACTTTCTTGCATATTAAAGCTCCTTATCTTAGCTCTTATTTTAACAGAGTGCACACAGGTTACGCACAATAGACCAGCTTTAAGTACTATTCAATTCGAGTATTTTACACCCCCGACGACCTCCCTAACTTTATTCCTTTTTGAGATATGTCCAATTCAAGTAACATATATTAACCCAGAGTATAATTAAAAAAATTTCCGGGCTTAATTAAAAAATATTTGCTTGTGAATTCTCCATTAATAGAAAGTTAAAAAAAAGAAAGAAAAATATTTTAAAGAAATTATTTGAAATAAGCTTCAATTTAAGCCCTGGCTGGTTATAAAAGCTTGTTTAAATCCAAAGTTACATGCAATTATAATTAAAATATTAAAAAATAGCATTAAAAATTAATAATTTACAGATAAATAAAATAAAATAGCTTATAACTTTAACCATGCGTTACTTTAGATCTACAAGTTTTTTCAACCAGTCAGGGCTTCAATAATAGCTGAGTTCAAGGCCTTAAATTTAAGTGGTTTTATAATATACTTTGCTTTTACAAAATTAAAATTACGGTTATAAAAATTTGAGAAAAAATATTTAATATATCGATATAAAAAAATCTATAACTCTATGAACGAAAACATTTAAAAACATCAATCAGGGCTTAAAATTTTCGTTACGTGCTGTAGTTTAAAAGTACTATCAAGATTTATGCCTAAAATTCAATAATGACATTTAGGAAATTTAATCATACTCCGGCCCTTTTTTAATCATACCCAGGGTTTTTTTGGATTTTCTTTAATCAAACTCTGGTTTTTAAATTCTATTTTAAAACTTAACCATTGCATTTAGCTAATTCGGACAAAGTGGATTATGTAGCAAAAATCAATACCCTCAAGATCCTTTTTCTCCTAAATAAAAATATTAAAAATTAAAGTTACAGAGGAAAGAAAAAAAACTTTAATCAAGCCCTGGTCTCCCCTATATTTAATTAAGACAATACTAATTGAATAAATAATTACCAGAAAAATTTTGTTAGAAGAAATAGTGGAACTTTTAATTTTGCGTTAGAGAATATGTTGGTCGGTATATAAAATTATTTATAAACAACAATAAGTTTTCAAATCACAAATAATAATTTAAGCTGATTATACAAATATACAATTAAAAAAACTGTTTTTCAAAGAACAAGTGAAATAATGGATAATTGTTACTAACTATTCTAATTATAAATAAAATTGATCATCTCTTAAAGTTTTTTTATGAATAAATTAAGAATTTTAAATTTACCTTTTTTTACAAAAGATTTTATCTTTTTGTCTCCAACTTTAGTAAATTTTAGTTCATCTGTTGTACAAGACTTATTAACTTTTGGCGATACATTTTCCTTACTACCGACATAAAAATTATCATCTGAATAAGCTTGGATATCATCATTTAAATTTATTACACCAGTAGATTTTTTTTGTAGAATTTTCTTTTTCAAACTTTTCTGGACTTCAAGTTTTTTCCAAGATAAAGAATTATTTAGTTCTTTTAACATCCAAGGTTCATACAAATTGTTATCTATTTCTTGTATATCACATATAATTTTTTTTTTTAAATCAAATGAAAATTTATAACTGTCTTCCTTTAAAAATGCTTCAATAATATTTGAACTACAAATTTTTAAAATAGCTGAAGTTAATTTTTCTTTGTATGAAAACCAGGATTTCAATTTAGGTGCGACTGGACTATTGCCCTTTTTTAATTCTGTCAATAATATGCAATTAAAAATAAATAAAATTAAATTTTATACCCAAACTAAATTTATAAACAATCAAAAATTAGTATCTGCTATGACTTACCTTTACAATCTTCTACGATAAGTTTAGAATATTGAAGTACAAAGAATTCAACACTTTGTTGGTAAAATTTCTGATGTCCCCATTTTGGGTAAACAAATTTTGAAAAAGATTCCAAATTCAGAGAAATAGAATTGCACAAATCCTCATCATTTTTACAGAAATCATTTGTTAAAATGTATGTTAATAGTCTTAAATATGAGTCAGTATCCCACGCTAAACCTGCTCGTTTTTTTTTATCACTATTTTCAACATCCTTATGACTCTGTTTTTTTTTTCTAGTCATCTTAAAAATATGCAGCTTCAAAATTCAAATTTTCTTAACAGTTAGTAGCTTAAAAAGTTGAATTTTAAAATTTAGATTATTAATATACATAGATCATCTAAAATACCCAACTCTAAAATATATAATTAATAAATGCTTGACAGTTGACAGAAATATAATAATCGTATGCAAAATTGTAAATCTATAAAAAAATTTCACTATAAAACAACCTTACTTAAAAGTATATAATTAATAGCGAAATTACAAAGAGCTTTTGCTTATATTTTTTTTATTTCAATGCATTTATATTTTATTTTACATAACATACGTACATAGAATTTAGTGAACATGAATAAAATAAAAAATGTTTTTATTACGTTTTAAGGTCTATTACACAACTCCAAGGAACAGAAAAAAAGGAATGCATTTGATAGGAATTCCTAGGAACAGCAAGGAACAGCTCGCGCTACTTAACCGCAGATATTTTGTAAAGATAAAAATAATCGTGACTTACATTATGTATTATATTATGAAATAAAGTTTTGCATTTATAGTATCAGGTCTGGTATTTTTTTTGTTAAATTTTTTTTTAAGAATACTTTTATTTTTATTATTACAAAGTGTTAGGTCAGGTAGAGCTGTTCCTTGCTGCTCCTAGAATTTGTACTAAATGCATTCCTTTTTTTCTGTTCCTAGGAGCGGAACCCACTTAGTTTTTGATTTGATATAGTAATACTATACGTACACTAAGACATACACTAAGAGCCTCGAGAAAATAATTTTTATAATTTTGTTCTTTCACGTACTTTTAAGCTTTTTTACCGATTACTTTGAATTTTGAATGCTAAATGTAGTTATTGAAAAAATTAACCGTAATAAATGTATTTAAACTCATAAGAATGTGGGAAGAGGAGGAATAAGGAGGAATAGTGATTGGCTTATTCTTCTCATGCCTCCTTGTTTCAGCACAGCGGTTTATATTGTCAAATTTTTGTATAGTTTTTACATATTTTTTATTGTCAAATCATAAAACTAATCAATTTTAATAAATAAAATGTTTGAAACCTAATTTTTCAAAAAATAGCTTCCGGTTCATATGAATATGCGAACCAAAATTTTTTGTAGAAAAAAAACGCATAATAATAAATATAAAAATAAAATTTAGTATTAGATATTGAACTCATAAAATTTGAATAGTTTTATGACTCGACAATAAAAAAATATGTAAAAACTATACATGAATTTAACAATGTAAACCGCTGTACTGGAATATGGATGCATAAGAAGGCATAAGGAAAATAAGGCCGTTCCACGCAACAGGAACAGTAACGAGAAGAGGAATAAGAAGGCATAAGGAGGAATAGTGGCTGGTTTAGGGCTAGTACACGTAAAAAGGAATACGGAGGAACGTATCATAGCGAGCCATAGAGAGTCATGGGGAGTCACGCTGAGAGAGAATGGTAAGGAATGGCAAGCTAAACGAGTTGCTGCTGTCTGCTAGTTTACTGTATACGCTCGCTTGCCATTCCTCCCTGTGACTCTCTATGACCCGCTATGTCTCACTATGACACGATATGACACGTTCCTTCACGCGTTCCTTTTTACGTGTACTAGCCCTTATTCTCCTTATTCCTCCTTATGCCTCCCTATTCCAGCAGCTTACATTGTTAAATTAATGTATAGTTTTTACATATTTTTTATTGTCGAGTCATAAAACTATTCAAATTTTATAAGTTCAATATTAAAAGCTAAATTTTATTATATTTATTATTATGCGTTTTTTCTACGAAAAAAGTTGCTTCGCATAATATTCATATAAATCGGAAGCTATTTTTTAAAATTAAGTTTTAAACATTTTACTTAGTGAGATTAATTAGTTTTATAATTGGACAATAAAAAAAATATGTAAAAACTATACAAAAATCTGACAATGTAAACCGCTGTGCTGGAATAAAGAGGTATAAGGAGAATAAGCCAGTTACTATTCCTATTCACGCCTTCTGATTCCTCTTTTCGTTACTGTTCCTTTAGCGTGGAACGACCTTAAGGAGGCATAAGGAGGTGGCGCTACGAAGGGGATGGGTAAGTCAGCAACTCTACGGGCTAGTACACGTAAAAAGGAATACGGAGGAACGTGTCATAGCGAGTCATAGCGGGTCATAGAGAGTCATGGGGAGTCACGCGGAGAGGGAATGGCAAAGAATGGCAAGTTTACTGTATACGCTCGCTTGCCATTCCTCCCTGTGACTCTCTATGACCCGCTGTGCCTCGCTATGACACGATATGACACGTTCCTTCACGCGTTCCTTTTTACGTGTACTAGCCCTACTTACCGGCATAATTATTATTAAAAAAATTTTTTAATAAAAATAAAGAAAAATTTAGCAAACCCAAGATCCCATGTGCCCTTGCTTAAAACATATATTATGTGAAAAATTTTAAGACTTGAAAATTTTTTATGTGATAGATAATATTCTAAGGAAGGGCATATAATCTTGGATTTTGTTAAATTTTACTTTATTATTATTAAAAAATTTTTTTAAATATGATTATGCCGGTAAGTAGGGTTACCGACTTACCCATACCCTTCGTAGCATCATCTTCTTATGCCTCATTAAGGGCTAGTACACGTAAAAAGGAACGCGTAAAGGAACGGTCATAGCGGGTCTTAGAGAGTCACAGGGAGGAATGGCAAGCGAGCGTATGACTCTCCATGACCCGCTATGCCTCGCTATGACACGATATGACACGTTCCTTCACGCGTTCCTTTTGCGTGTACTAACCCCAAGAAATAAGCTGTACAAATACTTTGATTGGTATATCTATATCGGGCCGTTCCACGCAAAAAGAATAATAACAAGAATATAATAATAACAAAAAAGGAATAAGAAGGCATAAAGAGGAATGAGTTTTTTTTCAATAATAAAATAAGTACGCAGTTTTTTTTCTACCGTGACAGCCTACGTGGCCCAGTCACGGGGGCACCCTTACCACCTATGTGTGAGGGTTAATGCCCATACTATTCCTATCCATACTTTTTCCTACCTTTGGGGGGGGGGGGAGGAAGTGGGAAGCCACTCCGCATTTGCCAAGGATAAGACCTGTGGGCCGGGGAAAACTCAGAGGGAGAAAATCCGATCCGGACTGATCCGGTGTATTGCCCGAATTCTGAGTGGACGCCCACGTCACATTGCATAGGCCTGGACGCCCAGCACGAACTCCTGCACATCTTTCGCTCATGTTGTTATGGCAGAAAAAAGCCAACAAATCGATTTCCAAAGCCATAGAGTAACTTATTTTCATTTCGGTTACATCACGTGAAATTTGCTACCATATAGCCCCGAAAAAAATTACAACATAGCCCCGAAACGGCTTTAAATTTTAAATGAGCATATCTTCTGATTGAAACAAGTTACCGGAACCACCGGGGGCGTAAAATACTCGTAAAACTATGTAGTTTAAGGTTGTATATAATCCAAAACCTGAATACACTCTGATAAAATTCTAGGGCTTGAATTAGCACTGTACGTTCTTACAAAATAGACTCCTCAAATCAGTGCCTACCGCTAAAAAGTCGACCTTAAGTTCAAATTAAGCCATATTGGGAAAATTAGTTCCTTGTAACAACTAAAACAAGACCTCCAAGTTTGATTGGATTTGATTGTTCCATTCCAGAGCAGTAATCGGATTACTATATACAACATAGCCCCATATACAACATAGCCCCAGTTTCCCCTACATATATAACGTATTTTTTCTTATTCCATCAGACTAATTAGGACAATCAATATTTATCCAGTTTAGAAAAAAAGGAAACATTTAGGTCTGATTTTCAAAGTATTTCTTACAACTAATAAAAACTATCTTGACATTCCCTTTTTTAAATATTTGCAAGACATCAAATATTGTTTAAATGTTTCTGTATTAGGACTTAGAGACTTACTGAGGCATTTTTACAAATTATATCGTTCCGGTCAAGCTATTGAACGCGACCAACACAAACGCCATTATGCCGTCTTACACTTCCTTATGTCTTATTCTATTAAAAATAATCCTCATTTTTCTTAATTGTATTCCATTTAATGCTAAAATGAGATTTAATTTTTTAAATGATTTTTTAGCCAAATAATTATCTAAAAAGTCAACTCTTTCCAATAATTATTTGAAATTGTCTTTTAGCTGATTAAAGGCCGTTTCATGCAAAAAATAGTAAAAAAAAGGATAAGAAGGCATAAGGAAAAATAAGCAAGTTATTGTGCTTCCTTGTATCAATTGCTCTGAAACAAGAAGGTCCTTATTTCAGAACAGCTAACATAAAGATGTACAAAGGTACAATAACTAGCTTATTCTTTCTTGTGTTTTCTTATTCCTTTTTTCATTATTGTTCCTTTCGCGTGAAACGGTCTTAACCCGTAGAAAATTTAACTAATTTTTAGGTGATTAATAATCTGACTATTTTCAAAAAATTATTACTGTGTTGATATACCTATGTTGAAAGTTATTTCCATTCCTTATTCTAATTTTTTTATTTACTTATAACAATATAACATTGTATTATTAATTATTATATCTAAAAAATTTGAGATTTCTCTTAGCGGTTTTAGAAAAAATGATGATTAAAAAGTGATAACAGATTAGAAAATATAATATAAGTATAAAATGGAAAACTCTTCAGACTAACTTCAGACGGTGTTATTTTGATAAGACAGCACATATGAATTTTTTACGGAGGTAAGTATTATAAAATCAACGGAGTATCATGTACGAAGATTCTCTATGGAATAAAATATTAGTATGTTACAGAAAAGAAGTATCAGCTATTACGTTGGCTTAAAGCAGTGACTAGTGAATAAAATTGATTCGTGCATGATTTATAACGCAATGATAATGGCTGATGAAATTTACGGTAATAAAATGAAAGTCGCAAAATAGAAATGAACGCAAAAATTTTTAAAACAATGAAAAATTGTGATATTTGTTTGAATTCAACTCCTTTCTAAATTAATTGTCTTTTTTTATTCACATTATGTAATTATATTTTCTCGCGTTTTATCAATGACAGGGCAGGTGATATAGGTATAGCTTATTTGCATTTAACAATAATTATTTTTCCCATTTTTTAAGTTTCAGTCCATATTTTATTGCCATTCCACACAAACAGTAAGGGATTGGGGAAAGAGAAATATAACATTGCGAGTATAGCCCCGTAGCCCGTCTCAGGCAAATGGAATAAGAACGAAGGAAGAAGAAGTCGTACCCGCTACCTTCTTCTTTTTCCTCCTTGTTCTTTCTTATTTCACTTGCTATATAGATAAGCTCACAATATTATGTTTCTCAGTTTCTCTTCTTCCATTCCTCTGTTATTTGCGAGGAACGAACTTTATTTTATTTGGCTAGCCTTATTACATTTACGTATACGAGCCCTAACTAAACTTGAAAAAACTATAGTTATTATGCAGACATTATGTAATATTTTTAATCTATTTCTGGTAAATTTATGATATGCCGATGTATTAAGCTCATAGTACATCGAAAAGAGCAAATTTTGTTTAATTTATTAGTTATGATTTATTTTAATGTTATTATTTTTTTTATTATCTGGTAAGAAGTTGCTTCATGAATAAATGTACTATTAATCAAAATGGCGTTATCTCGAGCACGTGCCCACGTGAATTTTGTGAGAATATAGTTATATATAAGTTCTATACTTATACTATATAGTTTTAATCAAAGTTGAATACATTTTTTAATAATAATTTTATTATTATTTTTTTTTGACAAAATTGTATTACATTAATAGTAATAAAACAACTTTCTTTTGTGTGTACATATGTAGAGTGCATTTAAAATTAATAATTTTTTGATGTGAAATATTATTTTACCATGTGGTCGTTAGTAAGACTTAAAAATAAATCTAATATAATACTAAAAACTAGCGAAGTTCAAGTAGTCAACAAAAGTATTATAATGATGTCTGGGGTTCCAATAACTGGAAAAATAGTTTGTTGCAATGGTAAGATATATTTTATTTTTTAGTGTTAATTTATTATTAATTTACATTTTTAAAAACTAAAATTTAATGCTTTTAGACAAATGTCAGTTTAATTTTGTATAAAAAAATGTTTTTTGTTTTTTTAGATGATTTAACAAAGTTTGAAAAAATTTGTGACGACTCCGATACTACTATGCAATTAAAAAATTTATCAGTCTCTCTTGATTTATCAGATAATATAAAAAATAGTCTTTCCAATAAAAGTGCTCTTAAAGAATCTAGTATTATTCTAGCTAGTAGTAGTACATGTAAATTTAATAACTCTATTATAAATAACTCGAAAAGTTTCTCACCTAAGGATAAAAAATTGAAAAGCTCTTCGCCTTGTATAATTTTAAAACGAGTTGATTCTAAAAAAGAAGAGCAGTCGAAAGTAGTTGGATCTGTTGAGGAAAATAAAAAGGGTAAGCATCAAAATATAATTTTAATATATATTTTTTGGAATGTATTTAAGTCACTCGAGAATCAGTCAAAGAGTGCCTGTCAGTAAATTTGGGTTCAAGACTAGGCCTCTGATGTTCGGATAATACAGTTCAATAGTGTTCTGTTTCGTTGGACGGTTTTAATTAAGTAAAGTAATATTATTTGTGTTTTGATAAAAAAATTATTTCATATTTATTGGTATTAATACTGCTTATAAACGGAGAAAAGGTCTTTATTTGCATGTATATAATTTAATTTATTGTTCTTGAAATAACTAATAATTAAATAATACCAAAAGTAAGCTAAATGTATTTATATTATTTATGAAGTATTAAAAAAAATTAATATTTTTATTTGAATGAGCAGTTCTTATTCATCTATGAAATTTTCTAAGGTCTAGCCATAACCAATAAAGAAATGTATATTTAGTTAGCTGTGGTTTTGGTAGAAACTGAAACGTTTACTATAATCATATTATTTTTATATTTTAATGTAGATATTTTTTTTATTATATAATCAACTTTGTTTTTTATTTGATTATCGACTAAAGAGCTTAAACATAAAGAATTATTTTGCAAATTTTCTATCGTTATCTATGTTCAAAGATATTGAGATTAGGCTTACACAATTTTTTATGTTATTTTGTTGCAAATATTTAAAATTTTCTTTTTTATTTGGTTTTTATTACTTACCTGTAATATATTTGGATGTGAATTAAAAAGCACATTTATGTTTTATTGCTGATTAACTTATTATATTTTTTTAATATATAAAAATTTAAAAGTTATTTATTTCTTTGATTGAATTACACTTAAAAATTTCTCATAAGTATGTATCACTGAAAATTACTTGCTGCTTATTTAGAGAGTAACATATTGTTTATACCAAAAAGTTTTTAGTTAATTTTATTTAAAGTTATTTTTAACCACTGAAAATTAAAAAATTCTTTGCTAGAATATTATGGATGAGTTTAAAATATTAAAAATAATTATAAAAGGGGTTATTTTTTATAATATGATAAGAAAATAAATTTATTAAAATAGTGATTATATATACAAAAATTTAAGCATGACTAAAAGCTTTTTTGTGATTCGTTAATGGTATTTATAAAATAAAACATTGTAAGCTTTTTACATTTTATCGTAAGTCCTACATCTATTTCCTTTTAAAAAAATTTTAAGTATGATAATTATATCGCTAATAATTATTGTCATGAAATATATAGCCTTTCACTTGTAATAATGTGCTTTTTTGGTATCATGTAGAATATCATAATTGTGCTTGCATTTGCTTAGTAGAATCAAACCACAATTTGTCAACAAAACAAAATTAAGAAAAATAATTTATAATAAATGCTAATGAATATGACATTACTTTTTATATTAAACTTTATTGGTTGCATATTTATTTGTAAACTAGCCTTACTGTTTAAATAACAGCTTGATAGCATCTTCCACGATACCTCGATCCAAAAAAGTATTTATTTTTATTCCTTACTGATCAATTTCAACTAAAATCTCAAATCAGATCTCTAGCTAAAATAACAGATCTAATCAAACAATTCATTCTTTTTTAAAATAAAAAATTAAAAATTTTTTTTAAATTCTGAAAAAATTTTTAAGTTTTAAAATTAAAAATTTTTTTTTCATTTGCAATTTGTCTAAAGATTTTATTTGATTTTTCATCTAGGCTCTTAACTGAAATTTTTTAGTATTGTTATTATGAAATTATTTAGCATCGGATATGTCAATTTAAATTTTTTTTATTTTTACCTTATATCTATATAGAATTTCCATCAATTATTTAGAAGGTTAAGTACTGTTTTTGCAAGGCAGGTGGTATGAGAGGTACGCTTGCATTTTACATGTCAAAACGTAAACTGATTAAAACTTTATTCAATGCTCACGAAAAAATATCTTCCAGTTCTTGGATCATAACAGACTTTCTCATCTGCATATAGCTTGTGTTGTGAGACATCCTAAAGCAATCGAGCTCCTTTTATGTAATGGATCTGATACTAATTTGCCAACATTACATGATCTTCGCCATCTGACATAGCTTACACAGACAGGGGCACTTGGGAAATGTTTTATTTTAAAGATAAAACTTGAAATTAAAATATCTTATCAAAATGTGTAGACTAAATTTTTGTTAATATAATTTCAAAGCCAAGTAGCTAAAAATCAATAAAAATTCAAAATTTTTCAAACTTCTATCTGACATAGCTTACTTAGACGTTTTTTCTTAACATTAATTTTGTACACTAGAATTATTTAAGAAAGCATTCTGCTAATGCAGTTAGCAGCGGTTTTTTACTAATATCTTGAAATATGCAGAATTTTATCGAAATTCCAACTCTCAATCTTGAATGGAGGGTACTACCTTTACTCAATTTTAAACCTACTTTTTCATTTTTTAAAGTGTTCAGAAATAGTTAGCATATAATTAAAATTCTTTGTTTTTTGCTCTTACAAGTATAAATAACGATTTTTGAACTAAAACTTGGAATATTTTCGTCTTTCCATAAGATATTATGTATAAAGACGTAACTTCGATATTGATTTTTTTAAAAACCAAGTTGACAATTGTTTTAAAATTTTCACGAGATCTTATTAATATATTTATTATTGATTTGAAATTTTGCACACGTTTTTGATACACTTACAACTTGTTTGTAAACTACCGCATGAATTGAATTTCGCAAAGATATCTTTATTTTTATTCGTGAATCCAGCAAAAATTTTTTGAACAATCAACTTTTCTTTAAATAAGTCCACCAAATCAACGATTTTTGACTTATTATAAAAGTCAGTAGTTTGTCGATAACTATATATGAGTTAGTTATTATCCATCTTTCACCTTTGGTGTCAGACACAATCTCACTGGGCAATGATTGAAGCAAAAAAAATTCGCTAAGGAGCAGAAAACGAGCTTAGATACGGTAACGTTTTTAATTTTGTAATTACGCACACATTAGATTTCCACCATGTCATATAATGCCTCAAAGCTCCCAAGTCCAAAATCATTTCGCGCAGGTCTGGTTTCTTCAAGTACTCAAAAAGGCGCATATTATGCCATTCTATTTCTTTATAAGTTTGCTATTTGGCAGGATGCGCATTGAGATCGGCACTTTTTTGCAGAAGAATACATTTTCGAGAAAAATTTACAACCTAATTACAATTGTAACAATGAAATTTTGGCTTATCTGAGCGCTGTACACTGCAATATCTTCTCTTACAACGCGAGTTATACCTTACGAATAAGCTATTAACAGCACTTTTATTGTGTTTTCAACTCTCACTTCTTAGATTAAATCAGTCTTCATGAGATCCGCAGTGATCTTTTTGTCGGAAGCGTCCATCGCTATTACCATAGGCTGGAAGCTGTCCAGTTGGTCTTCTAAACAGAAAAACACCGAGCAATTTGGCCAGTTGCTCCATTCCCGGTTCACTTAGATGTTAAAAAGCGGCAACGATATTGCTTTCGTAATATTTCATAGAAGCGCATTTTAAGAGTTTCGTAAATTACCACTTCTCTGAGGGAATTAACTATGTACGTCATTATCATATGCGACTTTTAAATTTTTTTAGGCAGTTTTGTCGGTTGGAACATCCGTGCTATGGGCAGAGCAGAATAATTTTTTTAGGTTATATTCTTGAAAATATAAATAGTTTTTAATACTATATGAAATTTGAAGTTAACGTTAACTTTAACTATATGAAATTTGAAGTTAACGTTAACTTTAAATTTCATATAGCGAATCTTCATGTATTGAAAACAAGTTATTAGTTAATTTGCCACTCAGCTACAACTCAAATTGGTCATTAAAAAATTGAATAATGGTCATATTAATAAAAGATTTATAAAAATTAAACTTAACATTGTTTTAAATATCAAATTTTTTAATCTATTCTCTCAGCATGGCACTATAAGAATTAAAACTCGTCAAAAAGTTCTATTATAATTTTTAAGCTCTGTTTATCACTATTGCAGTATAAATTGCTAATAATTTATAAAAGAGTACTTAAAACAGCACTTATTTGCAGCAGCATAACGAGGAGAGCAAGATTTCGACTAAAATAGAGAGACTAGAAAAAGGGAGTGTGGCAGATGTGTCTGCAGGCCGCCATTTATAGGCCATAAGGCCAATGTTAATTTTCCAGTTAAAATATATATATCGCGCGAGTCACGTGACTTTTCCCTATCTAAATACATGCTTGGCCTGAAAATGGCGGAGCCAATCAGCGTGCGGCAGACACATCTGCCACACTCCCTTTTTCCAGTCTCTCTAGACTAAAAACGACGCTTGCGCCACTATTGTAGTGTTGACCCTTACGGGCTTCCGTACACTATAAGTTTTACACATACTTTTTGCACTATCGCTGCATTTGTACTCACGTTTTCTTAGAGGGAGCTTCGATCGTATTTCACAGGTTCTTAATTTGTAGGAACACCTACACATCTTAGACCTTAAACAATAATTGTTACATTTAGGCAGTGGCTTGAAGGACTAGAGCCCTGTAAACACTGAGCGAGTCGCATTTTGCCTAGCGAGTCTTTCGGAGTCACTGTGCTATGTGTCTACTTCCTTTTCGTTACTTGCAATGATTCTTTATTCTTGATTTATGTTTAGGTTCCTTCTCCATCGAGTATTTCTGGCTCCATAGACTATTGTTGTAAATATGGAAAGTAACATCGGAGTAAGGATACGAGAAGACAAGGTGAAAGAAGTCAAAGACATGCACGTATAACTAAATAGGTTTATTAGATACAATCCTGCGCGTGGGTGACAGACTAAGTGGGTTTCGCGCCTATCGTTCTTGTGCAGCATAGGTACCACGTGAGTCTATATTGTGTTTCTCCTTGTATGTGTAAGTATTAGGATTCTCAAAAGTCACGTGACACGCGCGATGTATATATGTCAACTGTAGGAAATTTAACAATGGCCGTATGGGATGAGATCAGTTTTTAATTTTTTTATGCATTCAGCTAGTGCCGTGGTAAATCTATAACTAGATACCGAATGGTGAGGTCATAATAATTCATAGTTAATTTTTTTCTTCATGAGAGTTGTCAATTATCGCTGAAAAGTTCATTTTTATGCAGTTCAGCACACCTAACCTACACCAACCGTATGGTCTTGTATATCTTCAGTGCCCTAAATGTATTCTTATGTATTGCAATTGTGACTTTGTTAATTGAAAATGAAAATACAACTTAAGTAAATATTCAATAAATTAGAAGAATGAGTCGAGTATATTTTGGTCAAGCAAGTGATGCTCGTCGTTTAATGCTTCAATGCAGGTCACTCAAATGTGGCGGGAGCTAGTACGAGAGCTGTTGATTTGTCTGGTGTTGAGAGACGAATAGACCAAGTGCTGGACGGTCAACCGACTTTATGCGAATGCAAGGCAGAGGCCAGCCAACTGGCGTCAGAAAGGGGTATCAAGTTTAAATCAAACATCTTGCCCGCAGCGTTCAGAGAACGAGATTATCCGCCACCCGCCATGGCTGGCCCAGCAGCAAGACCAGCATTAGCCGCTTTAACTAAACACTCTAATGCGCGCATTAGAAGAAGCACAAGCTTGGTCACGAGTCAAAGGTACTCGCCAGTCGTGTTCTTCACAGTGGCAGCGCGAACAAGATTTTCGACTCTTTTTTGGTTGTAATTGGCCAAAGACCATTAGTACGTAGAAATAAAGGGTTAATGGCTGTAACGATATCTTTCGGTTGTACGTTTGAGTGACGACGGATCCGCTTATGTCTCTGCTGAATCGTGTTGAGACTCCCTGCACGACCGCTTCCAAAAGAGATTGCGCATCGCGTGAATAAACTTTTAGTGATCTAGATGGGACATCTCGACGTCCTCTTGAGGAGTATTAGGCACAAAAAAGTAGGGTGCGGTGATTCTTAAAAAAATACGATCAAGAATCAAGTCTAAATAAAAAGTATTGATTAGGAATCAAATATCTTCGAAAATAATCTATTCTAGAATCGAAATGTCAAAAATACGACAAAAAGTGATAATATAATCACTTAGTCGTTAACTACCTAAAAAAAGGTTAATTTTGAACATTTTTAATACTTATTTTTGTTTATTCGATTTTTGATTATCTAAGAATCGATTCCCTAAGAATCAACAACTAAAAGAATCGATTAAACAATCGATATTTGAACCCAGTAATCGATTCCTTTTTTTAAGAATCGATTATTTTGTTGAAGCTTATGGAATAAAGCGTAAGAGCAATTAAAAAGTGACTAGGAGTCAGCACATCAATGTCGTCAGGCTCTTTGGTGAGGGCCATAAGGGGGCGACTGTTCAAGATCATCTTACGAGTAGTGTCCTTGTAGGTAAGATTGCGCGTACTGATAACAGCCTTAAAGTGAGACTTCACAGACTTCACACCAAAGGCCACCAGGAGATACCTTAGTTTAGCGAGACTTCCCTCGACAAGACTCTAATCGAGTTCGAATTGCTTAAGCGCCTTCCTTATGTCCAAATCGACTCGGTGAAAATTGGCAGCATTATCGTTCCAAAACTCAGGTGATGGCTTGCCCTGTCGTCCAACAAAATGAGACACAGCGCCAAGCAAACTCTCAGCAGTGAGCTCTGATGAGCTCTAAACGGATTGTTGATCTCTAATTATTGCGTTGAAAGTACTTTGAATGAGCCTATGTAATCAAGGCCATTGCGTGAGAAGGCAATGACTGAGATTATTCTCTGAGTCAACAGTGAGCCCATCAACTGAGATGCAGATTTACCGTGCCAACGCGCACACAGCTCACAATCTCGCAGCTTGGCTTGCACGGTTTGCAGGTCCTTCGTAATCCACACTTAGGATTCAGTTTTCGTCGGTGAATGGATTAAGAGAAGCGGAGTGGACGGCAAAGACTGTCCCCTGCAAAAGTCCTGGACTACAAACAACACTCTAATAACCTACAACAACAACAAACAAGCTATCCACAAGCCACAAACCCTACAAACCCGATGTGCAGCGAGACCAAACTCTAAGAGAGACAACATAAGCTATCCCCCAAGCCATTAACCCCACAAATCTGAGGCGCAGTGAAGCTAAGCTTTAAAAGATAACACAAGCTATCCCTAAAGCTATTATCCCCACAAATCCGGGGCATAGCAAATCCAAGCTCTTGTGAATGACATTAACTATCCACAAAGCCATTAACCCCACAAAGCTAGGGCACAGTGAAGCCAAGCCTTAAGAGATAACACAAGCTATCCCCCAAGATATTAACACCACAAACCTAGGGCGCAGCGAAGCCAAGCTCTAAAGAACGACACAAACTATTCCCAAAGCGATTAACCCTAGCCCTAGAGAATGGCTTATCGTTTTGCTCTAGGTCTGACGGGTTTAACAGCTTAGGGGGTAGCTGCTTTAATTTTTTTTATCCAACTCTAAAATGCATATGCTCTTAGAGCCTAAACTCACAACGCTTCGGGATTGTATAATTAATGACTGTTATTTGGGGATAACGAGTGTCCTCGTCAAGAGCTTGACCTTACTGCATTTCAGGTTTGTGGGGTTGCTGGTTTAGGGGATATCTTGAGTCGTATTTAAGAGCTTGGCCTCGCTGTGCCCTGGATTCGTGGGGTTAATGACTTAGGAGATAGCTTGTGTCGTCTCTTAAAGCTTGGCCTCACTGTGCTTCAAGTTTGTGGGGTTAATGGGATAGCGTGTGTTGTCTTTGAGGGCTTGACCGTATTGCGCTTAGGGTTTGTGGAGTTAATGACTTAGGGGATAGTTTGTGTCATCTTTCAAAGCTTGGCCTCACTGCGCCTCGGGTTTGTGGGGTTAATGGTTTGTGGATAGCTTAAGGAGGTTCGGGCATTTTTACAGTGAGAGGGTGTACGGAGGGGAAAACCTAACCTCAAAGCGTCGCCTTACCCCATTGACTTAGCATGTAATGTAGCAGTAGATCCGTCTGCTTACGGTGATTTTATAATTTGTA
>JAPYZE010002285.1:0-23047 GCA_030522805.1 Leptomastidea abnormis
TCTCTCTCTCTCTCTCTCTCTCTCTCTCTCTCTCTCTCTGCTTTTTCAAAAATGATTAGCTTGATTTTTGTTAACGTATAATTTTCTCCTCTAGTTTTGCCCAGGTAAACGAAGTTAAACTTAAAGTGGTTGAGAAAACTGGACTGCTAAATTAGCTTTACTTTTAAAGACGTTTTCCTAACCCCCCTCCTTTCCCCTTTTTCAAGTATGTTAACGAAGTTTAGAAAACTGGGTTACGTGTGAAACATGCTTAAAATTTATCAAGTATTTCTCGTGAGAATTTCTCTGCAGTTCTCTCTCTCTCTCTCTCTCTCTCTCTCTCTCTCTCTCTCTCTTTCTCTCTTTCTCTCTGCCTTTGCTACCATTCGCTTTTCAAAACTTTGTCTTGCATCAAGTCGTTTTATTATTTATTGTCTTATTTAATTTACATACAGACTCACACGTGTTTCTATTGCATTACTTGATAATTAAATAGCACTTTGTTTCTAGAAACCGACAGTAGTAAAATAATCGCTACAGTTCTACATTTATTAAAATTCATAAAAAAAAATCATAAATGTATTCAATTATGAGTTTATCGATCCTTTAAATCAAAATATAATTTTTATGACAATGAGTAGCATGAATGTTAAAATTTTCAATTAAAAAAGTACCAGGTTTTGCAAGTAGACTAATGACAAATTTTCAGTACCTTAGCAAGTAAAACCAAACGAAGAAGTTCAGAATAGCGTAGAAAAAAAACTTAAAGGGTGTGGGATGCGAGCGTAGATTGGAAAATGACGAGCCATGGTCCGTAAAAAGCCGAAGACCAAATAAAAGCGTCTTTCGCGCGGTAAACAGAGACAAAAGCGCTGATGCGGCAACGGCCAAGGGCAGAGGATAGGCGAGAGAGACCGAAGAGAAAGGAAAATTGGAGCCTGGCACAGCACAGACAAGAGAAGAGAAGAAGGAAGTGCAAAAAGCGCGGTGGTGGTGGTGAGGACCCGGCGGCGGCAGCCGGTGGTCGGTCGCTGCCACACCATCTACTTTTTTTCCCCATGGCTTATGGCTACAGTGGCGTACCGCGTGCAACCTCTCACTCTCTCTCTCTCTCTCTCTCTCTCTCTCTCTCTCTCTCTCTCTCTCTCTCTTTGCCTTCCAGTTCGCGAAAAACGCCATCAGCTGCTGCGCGCCCTCCAGACTTTTTTTTTCTTTCTCACACATACTTTACTTTCTTTTTCTGCGCAGCGAGAAAATGGACGCTTAGCTTTAGCATCACTAACGCGCGGATGTTCTGATCATTTTTCTTTCTTTTTTATCCTTTACATCTTTTTTTATTTTTTTTTTTTACTTTTTCTTACAAAGACGAGGAGAAATGTTGAGAGAAAAAAAATTGGGATATGTGTGTGTGGAATATGAGCAACTGCCTCTCGAAACTTGGAAGTTCCGGTTTACGACTGCTCGAGTACACTTGCTGCCAACTATACATACGACACGCAAGTGGCAAAAAAAAAGAGCTTCGCCTCATAAAATAAGTTTGGCATAAAAGCTACGATGAAAACGTCAGCGATATTTATGCACTATAGAAAAACCTTATTAAAACGCATCCGTTTCTCTATTACAAAATGCTGATAATATAAGCCCATAAGCTTTGGCTCTTCATCAAGCGTATAGCTATCGGAACGATAAAACCGATATTGAGAAAGGCTTTTTTTGCTATATGAGAGGGAAAATTTAATGATGATTAGATGTGCGCGTCGATGAGGCTCGATCTTACAAAATAAGCAAAGTAAGCAGTATTATACTAGTTACAAGCACCTGTTAGTAGTAATAGTAGTACTAGACCACCAACTGCTGATTCTAGTACCTATAAAAACAAGGGTATGTAGGTAAATTAAATACGCGGAAGGGACATCCACGTGTGTTTAAGAGTCGATTATTTTAGCGATCATCTTATAATGAAACACAATGACGAATACATGTCCAGACTGCATCAGACACTCGTCGTGAATTACCTTTATAGTCTCTATAACGCGAAACGTTCGTGTAACGGCTGTGTGTGAGCGTTGGATATGTCTTACAGCGAGTAGGTACTACCTACCTACCTCTCCTCCTCATCTTCCTCTCCACGTGCATTATAAATGTATACCTGGCAGCGGTATATACGCTATATAGCGAAATAGTAGTATGGGCTCTTGCGTCGTCGTCGTCGTAGTGAGCGCGTAGCTTTGATTTACGCTCTGCTGAATTATAACCGCGCGCGGCTTTATTGTCCCGAGTCTCTCTCTCTCTCTCTCTCTCTCTCAACAGTCATCTCTTTCTTTCCTCTTCTCTTAGTCGTTCGTGGTCGCGGCTTAATTATGACGCCTACTGCGAAGCCCGCGTAGCTTCTGATTCCTGTGCTTTCTCTTTCCTCTTCTCATTCTCTCTCGCTCTTTCAAAGAGCTCTTATAAAGGTGTACGCTTGTATTTTTTAAGCGGTCGACAAACACATTTCTCTCTCTCTCTCTCTTCTCTAACTCCGTTTGTCTATTTATGGTTTTTAGATGGCTCTTCGTTATTTATTACTCGCGCCTCGCGGAAATTCTGCGCTGATGAACTGCCAAGCATATAACCAAAGCTCTCTTTCTCTCTCTATCCTCTACTCTTGCATATTTTAGTGATGCTGGATTTAACCGTACGTGTGTGTATGTATGCTAGCTTTCTCTCACTTTGTCTTATGCGGCGAGATTGTTTGATGTGTATAAGATTACTGATGCTATACAGAGCGTCAGCTGCAGTGACTTCTTGGCAATTTTTTATTTAAAAACTGAGTTAATGTCTAGTTCTTATCATTTGTTATGGCATAACTTATTTTATGGTAAGGTTTGTGTATGAATTGAAAATTAAATTAAAACTGCTGTTGTTTTTAATTAAGACTTCCATTGTCATATACACAGCGTTTTATATCTTATAGTCTTTGTCATTTACGATTACATCATTAATTTGTTGATTCTTATTTGCATGAAAGCAGCTTTTTTGGATATTAAAGATATACCAGCATGACATCAATTACAAATCAAATATAATTATTAAAAAAAAAAAAATAAATCTGTAGTCTAATAAGTTTGCTCTTACACACAATATTGTATTCATTCGCACACGACTAATAAAGCTGTCGCGTGCTAAATAAGACATGTCCCTTCCATCACGACCAGATATCGGCTTAAAAGATCATCGTATGTCCCCCTCTGCCTTCATAATAATATATAAGTACAAAAATGAGCAGGGCTGTGTGTCTGTAAATCTATGCAGGAAGCAGGACTAAAATCATACTCCCTTATTTTCTCTAAGCTCTTTTTTGATCTGTTCATGCTCGGCTAGTTTTTGCGGTTATCTAACGCGGGAAAAAAAGATTGCGCGTTGCGATTTTACATAGCGGGAAGAGAAAGAGAGAAGGGATGCCGAGAATTTTCTTCATAATCCGAACATAATTCTACCGCGCGATTTATCTCCGTCTCGGTATAGCGGGACGTTACGCTACCACCTCCCGACTTGATCTCCAGGGGCGCCGGATCTCTGGTACCGTGTGACAGCCTGGACGAGGGAGAAAACTAAGAGAAGGAGAGAAAGAGAGAGAATTGTCGTCTCTAAGGGTGCGTGTAGTAGAACACCGGAAAAAGAAGCTGGGTGTGCGCTCGACCGTGGCGCACGCCTCGCTTTTTGGCGGAAAAATATGGATTTTTGGTCCGCAAGCGACCACGTGACATGCTTTAGTTCGTTCTCTTAGTGAGTGTATGTGTGTGTGTGTGTTTTTAAATTATTTTTCAACTTTTGCTTTACGTCGAAAAGTTCTAGGTTTTCAAACTTTCTTGTATTATGTCAGGCGTGAAAAGTGTGGACGTATACCTTTCTGCTCGGATGTTTTTCGGACAGTTACCTAGTGCAATGATTCTTTTGATGTGGGAATAGTTTTTCAGTGGAATAAAAACAAGTTGAAATTGTAAATGTTGAATTTTTTTTAAGTAGATTGTTTTTTTTTGAACATTTGCTATTAAATGTTTAAATTATGAGAAAATTATATGGAGTATAAGAGATAGGGAAACAGAATGAGATATATATGCGGGTGTGTGACCCTTTGCTTTTCCGACCCTTCAGGAAGTATATAGTCCACCCTTGCAAACCTTCAAGCGGAATTAAGGGCATATTAAGATTGTCGTCTTGGCTGAGAAGTTGCTGAATTTCTTTCATGGATGATCGAAGACTCAATAAATCTTGCTCATCTTTTGCAACGTTCGTTAAAAAAATTGCGTGCGAATATAGGAACGTTGAAAAAAAAATTGTAAATTTTTACGGAAAGGAGACGAAGTGTAATTGATGAGCGTAGGGAACTTATCGATTTGTGTCGCATGAGTAATCGTTTGACTTTAGATAGTATGATTAGAAATATTTTCAGATCAATAAAGTCGTACATTCTTAAAAAAAAAAAGTGAAAAAAACTTTATTACAACTGTAACTTTACTTTAAATTTTTCTTTATGAACTTAATATTATCTTTAATATTAAAACTAGAAAAAAAGGAAAATCTTTTAAATTCAGCTCTCGAATCGTCAAAACAACGAGAGTATTTTCACAGTCGTCCACGAAATTTTATATAATAATGCCACTTATATAGGGGTATATCTCGTCTCACACTCGCATGCGCATCTCATCGTCGAAACGAGCGCGTAAAGGAGCAATAATCCCTCTGGCTGCTCTCTACGTTATCTTCATATACCTATATGCCACGGTAAAAGAGCTTCTTTCCTCTCTGACTGCGGAGAGATGAAATTCTCCGTATATGCCCGCTTTCTGCTAGCGGCCCGCTTCTTCTTTTTTTTTTTTCCTCGTCGCGGAGCGTACGCCTCTTATATACAAAACGAAATTACTTTAGTAGTAGTAGAGGGAGGAGAGAGTACGCGCAGTAGCAAAGCTCACGAAAGAAAGAAGCTAGTAGTAGAAAGGTATATATAAAGGGGGAGGGGGGAAGGAGAAGGAGAAGAAGTCGTCGAGTGGAAGGACGAAATTTGAATTCAGCGAAATTTACTCTGTTGCACCGTCAAGTGCCAATCCTCCGCACAGGGGCTCACAAGCAGCAGTAGCAGCAGCAGTAGCTCCCCTTTGCTTGCTTTGCTCATGCCTCTATCCCATTTCCTGCTGTTTCTTTATTTCGCTCGTGACTTTCGCCCACTTTTTTTTTTTGCGCACTTATGACCAAGAGGTGTGTTGTTAAAGTGTCGTTGGTAGGAGCTCTCCTCTCCGATGTCGGCTACTACCAATGTCACGTTTAATATTGTTTGTTTTTTTCAACGGGGTGTATATTTCTCGCTATTTCCTTTCTTTTTTTCTAATAAAACTAAAAAAAAAATGAATTTTTATATTGTGCTTTTCACCCACGTTCTCTTGAAGGTGAATAATTTTGAGTTTTATTATAAGTTGTAATATCAAATTACAGGAATAATTATATTTTATTACAATCATTAAACTATTATGTTACTAGTCTCTTAAAAAACTTGAAAATTTCTAAATTCACACTCTTTAAAGTAATGAAAAAAAAGCTTACAAAAAAAAGAACCATACTCAACGTATATACTATTCTCTCACAAGTCGTTATATAGCACCTGAGTGTAGCATTACCCATCTGTCAGTCGCAACGACTCCTAGCACCACATGAAATTACACACAGAAACTGGTATATATAGGGTCTAACGCGTGCGCATGCATGGTGTGTGGCTTATACACCTATACACTCTCTCCTATTATAGGTGTATAACAGTCGGAAAGTCTATTACGCTCAACGTGTGTCCGTCGCCGCGAAAAGTTACGGTACACGTCCGGCGCCGAAGCGTCGAGTGAGAGAAAGAGAGAAAGAGAAAACGAGAGAACGTGTATGCATTAGTGCGCTGAGTCGCGCTTAATGTTGGGACCCCCCGAGTCCACCCGCCGTGTGTGGCTCGCCCGTTAATTAGAAGGCGCGATTACAATTGCCTCGGTGTCTCTCGTCTCCGGCCTTTAAAGCTCTCTCTCTCTCTCTCTCTCTCTCTCTCTCTCTCTCTCTCTCTCTCCCCCCCCCCCCCCCCCTCCCCCCCCCCCCCCCCCCTCTCTCTCTCTCTCTCTCTCTCTCTCTCATATACGTGTGTGTTTGTCTGGTACGCTATAGGGCAAAGGAAAAGAGTTGAACATGTATGGAGGAAGGGAAATGAATGGAAAAGCAGCGTCCCTTGTCTATGTGGGCATAATGTTTTTTTTTCTCTCTTTTTGCTATCTCTTTTTTTTTCTTTTGTCTCCTTGTTGCGACTTTTGTGTTTGTTTTCGGAAAAAAATACACTGGGTCCAAAGTCGCTCAGACGAGCTCTGTCTCTTGTATGTACTAGCTTGACAAGCGGCCGCGCTTCGTTTTGCAAGCCATTATGCGCGTTTTCTATGACCCTGGGATATGCACGTTTGATATCCACGAAGAAAAAGGGACAAAAAAAAAACACTTTCGGCTCAGTTTTCGCGCAAACATCTTGCTGGCGATGTTGACGCTTTAAAAAGGTCGTTGTAATAGTCCATGCCTTTCTCTCTCTCTCGTTTCTCTTTTCTGGCTCTCGCTTACGCGATGACGATAAATTTTCTTCCGCGTGGCGATAAAATTTCAGTGAAACGCGAATATTTCAAGCTGTTACTTTATTGCCAAGCAAGAGTCTCTGTAAGTTTTTTTTTTCTATTTTTTTTTTATTCCAACTTGGCTGAGCAGCATATGAGAAGCGTAACTCATAGAAGGGAAGATTTTCAAGTTGGAGAAAAGTAAAATAAAATTACCATAAGTCGCTCATTTGGCAGCTTTCGGCTATAAAATTCTCAAGTCTCACAAGCAGTAGTAGCAGCAGCAGCTTCGCGATAATTTACATGCAGAATTAAAAATTTCTTTTGCTTCGAGGCAAAAAAAAAAAACGCATTCCAGTATATGCCGTCTTATACCGTCAACATAGCAATTATCTACATCGTTGGTATGGAAACAGCAGAAGCCGGTTCGTTGAGAAAAACGTAAGAACGTCGCGTTTACGCGTGTCTACTTACTTAGACCGTTTGAAGAAAAAAAAAATCTACTTAACGTATAAGTCTTTTACGTGAAGAGAGTGGTACAACCAACCATTTGGTGACTGTCGATTTTTCTTGACCTAACAAAGCCGCATGAGTACCAATGATCCGGATTAAAAGGGGGGAAGACTTTAGATTGAGCCTTAGTCATAGTTAAATCGGCTTGTTTCGCGTTGACAGGAAAAAGCATTCTCGGATTCTTAAATGAAAGTTTCTTGATTCGCAATTTTTTTTCTTCTCTTCCCTTTTTAGATCATTATAACTTGAGATAAGCCGAGTTTATATTAATTTTAAAAACTAACAATCCCAATGGAAAACAAGCGTAAGTTTTAAAAATGTTGTAATTATATTATTAAAAAGTTTTAAAAAACTACAGGAAAAAAAATAATAAGAACATGTCTACTTTGTCTCTGCTGCTGCTGGTCCTTGCTATTCCCATTAAAACTTCTTTATCTACGGCTCAGTCGGCCGTAAACATCGCATTATAAAAGTCAATTAATGAACCCTCGAATAGCTTCTCTCTTGGTCCTCGGTTCTACATTAATCATTCGGACATGGATGACGATCGTTCATAAATCTTGGAAAACAATTTTTTCCACGCGTACATCAAGCTCGATGGCGATGAGGCTTTCTTTTGGCAAGGGATCCAAAAGCATCGAGAGAGGAGAGACATGCGGTATATAGTGAGCCTTTTTTTGCGGTGCCTCTCTCCCCCATCTCATCCTTACTAGCCCTCTCACGCTGACGTTCCTCTCTTATTACTTTATACCCAATGGTTCTCAGCAACCCTCTACTATTTCTTTCTTCTTCCTTCACTTCTTGCGTAATAAAGGAACCCTAGCAAAGAAGTCACTCTTCTATATATGTTTACGTATTTTTCTGTCATATCGCTAAAAAGCTCTGACGTCGTCGTCCGTTGACGTTTCTTGGATTTTATTCTACTAGCAAGCTGCTGCTGCTGTTGCTTCTTTACTGTTTTCTTTTTCGTTCTTAAAATTGCAAAAGTTGCTATTTGAAAAAAGCTTCCTCTTCGTGCAAGTGAAACCCGCATTTTTCGTCGTGTGTTTTCTATTTGTGCACATCCCAAAACTTACTGTCACTTTGTTTTTCTTGACGTCCGGTGCACTTGAGCTTGCTTGTATATGCTTGAATGAAAAAAAAATTGTGAGACAAAGTTTGAGTGACGATGTTTGGTTGAAAGCGCAGATAGTTTAGCCAAGTTTTTGAATTGGACCGATATGGCTGTGTGGTGATTTTCTAGAACTGATAGTTGGAAAAATATTTGTCGTTACGTAAATTCGATTTGCTTTAGTTTTTGTAATGTTGTTTTTGTATTTCTTTAAAAGTGAATTTTTCGCGCATCTTCTTAAAACATCCATATTGTGTTAAGGTAGAAAGCCTTAATTGATTCTAATGTATTTAAGGTACTTAATAAAACTGTATACTATTATACCTTGCGTTGTATTTAATTTTTATACTGTTTTAATATTTCATTATTCTAGATTTTAAAAAACTTAATCATCTATTATTTTTTCTAAAAAAAAAAATAAATTAAATTAATTACCAAAATTACAAACTTAACAACGTCAAAAATTCACATAATTTAGACATTCATTCACAAAGAACATTTAAAGTTCCAAAACAAACTTGCAGCTCATAAAATGTAGCACAGGAAGAAAGTAAGCGCGGCCGCGTAATACGTCCTCTCGCATCAGCCGCGCTCCGGAGAAAGTTACACACGCACTTAACCTCATTCGGCTGCACCGCCGCGGCGTTGGAGGCAGTAGCAGCATAATGTATCAAGGCCACGCCACGGTTGATGATGAAATCTCTGTTGTTGGAATACGTTTCATATATAAAAAAGAACACGCATTACGCGCGTTCACCTGCATATTATATCCAGTATATATCCGCTCTTTTACAAATAAGCCCATCTTACTGTGGGAGAGATAGTTATAATGCAATATGGATTACGAACTTTTAACTATTTCCATCAATCGCTAAACTATTCCTCTAACGATATATATATCCTCTAACGAATCGATGTCCCCCATGGATTCAATTCTCTTTGCCGCGGCAAAGCCAAATCGATGAATTATAATGAATTATAATGGACGCGCACAGGGGTACCACAGACTAATAGCCAGTAGTAGTAGTAGTATACCCAAGCCGATCTCTCTATATATAGGTAGGTAAAGCCGCTGAAAAGGGAGAAGTGCAAGAGAGAAGGCCGAAAGTGGATACGACGTTGGGTTATATATAGGGAGTAGGAATGATGTGGTATTACGCAAAAGAGAGAGAGAGAGAGTCTGAAACCTCTCTTCTTCCCCTCTTCTCTCCTGCAGCTTCGGTCTCCCCGGAAATGGAAGCCCATAAAGCGACAGTGGCGCGCGTTTCGATGTGCGATTTACGAGGCTTTGCTGTTCTATATATCGGGCCCCAGGATCATTATGCTATAGTGAGTGAGAGAGAAAGAAAGATAGGTGTACTAGTGCCGGTGTGTCGTGTTCGATAATGTACCAAAGCGTTGGCAACAATGGAAAAGAGAGCACTGTATATGTCTATGTCTGCTCTCTTTTAGTCTATACGCATGTCTGTAACGTCGCGTGTTGGAAGCGTGTTTATACCTTGATGCGTGCCCACCCGGTCCTGTAAACGCCATATGGTACATTGTTGTTCTTTATCTAATATATATATATATATATATATATATATATATATATATATATATGGCTCCTATATGAGTGAGCGTTGAGGAGGCAAAGTTGAGTTCTACTCGTTGTTTATGTTCATCTTGGTTTGGGTATGTCGACGATTTTTCTGACGTGTCGATTGAGATTTGATTTGCTGATTCATCACGGTAAGGATCCTGGGGTACTTTGGGGGTACCACGGGGTACTTTTATATCGATATTTCTTAATGTTTAGATTTCGATAAATTCTGATTTTAAAAGATTACAAGCTTTATTTTCAATAATAAGTGTTACTCTTTATTACATTTTTTTAAATAACTGTTTGTCAATGATCAAAAAATTTCAACTCTATTGTTTGCAGACATTTACAAGATGCATTCCAGATATTGATCGTATATGACTTTAAAAATTGAAAGCAATTTTTCTTAGTCTCAACCGATCATCAGTACTTACTTTAAAATCGATAAAAATTGATTTATTAGTTACATCTGTTGAAACCCCAAACTCACGCTTTTCAAACCCTCATACTCTTCTCTTCTTTTCTTTTTTTTTTTTTTTTTTTTTTTACGACTTAGTTTTAACTCAACAATTTTCCAAGCGTAAAGCAGTCTTAAAAGCAATTCCCTAAAGATCGTCATTAACGTCTGGAGAAAGAAAAAAAAAGAGAGAGAGAGATGGTAGTATAGAAGAAAGCTCAAGCGTTAAAGTGAAGTTAAAAATAAGCGAGAGTGAGCTCGTGCGCGCACATCAAAGTTCGCGAGCTTGGAAAATAAATCTCATGCCATAAGCTCTCTCACTCTCTCTCTCTCTATCTCTCTCCAACTCTCCAGGCAAGGGAGATTGATGAGAGAAGATTTACAGGCTCTCTTTCTCCCTGTCTCTCCCAGAGGAAGAAGGCAAGCAAGCTCGACTCGGTAAAAATAACGGCCAAGAGAGGTGCGGGCGATTAATTTGCGCGTGACCTGCGGAGAGCTGGTCGAAAGAGGAATGCGAAAGAAGGGACCCCAGGGAGAAGCAAAGAGGTTGTGTATAGGCTCGACGAGATCGGATATACTATATTCTTCTTGCAAGAGCAGAGTAGTGCACTTCAAGGCCGAGTTTGCTGCTGCTGCTGTTGCAAACAGCAAGGAAGTCCGATCTCCAAGAGCGAAAGTAAGCTGCCCCCGGCTGCCTATACATACAATACTCTTGTATTATACGTATACATTTGTCCCGCTGAGCATGTATATGGAAGGCGCATTTTACCGCAGCGGCGGTTGGCTGGAAGAATGGGGACCCTCTCTCGCTCGGCAACGGTTGGTGAATGGGAAATGCGAGCTGCGGCTACAGCAGCCGCCACCACCACCACCGGGGCAAAATAAAGCGCGGCCATTATTCCGCGCAATTCGGCCGTGCACTCTCTGGGCTATATAGATATACATACATATGTGTGTACGGGGGAGTAGGCGCCGGCAGGCCGCAAGGGACTCAACCTGGCTGCACGATTTGTTTGGAAGAAGGGGGTTACCCCGTGTACGTGTATTATAGTAGATGTTGGGTACAGCCGGAAAATATCGCGGAAACGAGGTCAAGCTGTCGCGCGAGGAGAGCGAGAAAAAATAAAGCTTGATTGCCTAGAAACGGAGAGCAGCATAGCACAGCCATGCCACCGTCTCTCTCTCTCTCTCTCTTCTATAACCCTCTGTGATCCTCCTCCTCCTCCTCGTTTTTTAACTCTCGACACTTTTTTTCTCTTATTCCCTTGAATCTCGATTGCACTTCGGCTATTGCTTCGATTACTCTATCTCTTTTTCTTTTTTTTTTGTTTGCTGTTGTGGTGCAGTCGCTTCTCCATGACTTTCTCATCTTTATTGTGGGTTGCAGATTTCCTTCTATTCCTCTTTGATTATTTATTTTTTTTTTTTTATTTTTTGGTAATCGCTACTTGGGTTACTATTTTTAGAGCGTGAAATGTTTTGATGTACTTTATTTTTTTTTATCGTTTAATCGGGGGTAGGTTTTTAATTAAAGTGAGTCAAGTTTTTAATTGTTGCGTGTGCGCGCGTGTGTCTCACATATTGATTCCTCCAAGATTACTTTCTGCCGAACAGGTTACGTGCTGCTACTGCTACTGCGGCATGTGTGTGTGTTGCATTGACAGAAACACTTTATTACCTGCCGCAAGAAAATTGCTTTTGAAATTATTTCTCTCAACTGGTTAAAATAATAAATTTTTTTATCAAGCAAAAAAAAAATATAGTTAGACAAAAAAAAAAAAGTAAAACGTGTCTCCTAAATTGAATTGCTGAAAATAATCTTATTATAGATTTTATTTTTTTTTTTTGTAAGTTTTCAAAATTCAATGCACGTGCGAAATAAAATTCTGAAAAGGAAATCCGAGATTCTATGAGCCTTTTACAAAATCTCTGCTTCAGGCAGTATTTTCGAAAAAAAAAGGTAAAAAAAAAAGAAGCCTGCAAACGACGGAGAGTCACTATAGGAGTCAAGTTCAAGATGGCTATCGACTGGTTGTAGTAGTACGTACGTAGATACAAGTTGAAAGCCGTATTGGTTGGTAGTCGATACCGTTGTAGCCATAGCGTCGCCTTTTTCTAGGTGCACTGAGAGAAAACTCGCTGTTCCGCACTTGTGTGCCCGAGACCTTTCCAATGGATTGCGGTTCGCCTTCACTAGAGACGTTTTTCTTTTTTTCTTTTTTTGCTCTTACTTTTTCTCGCTCTTGCTTGCGAACTCTTTTCAAGTTGCTAGCGAGTTATCTTAACACTTTGCTTTTATTTGTATTTACTGTATGATTGTTGATATTTCTATTGAACTCTTATTACTTATTGATTTTTTAAGGTTCATATTGTTTTTATTATGAAATTGATAATAATTATTGGAATAAAAACATACCTTATAATATTTAATCAATATTTTTATTTGTTTCAGGTGAGTAATCTAAATTCATTTGCTCTTCTATATCGTGAGTTATTAAAAATTTTTTATTACATTTACTATATCATTAAAAAATAAACAAACCACACAGATCATATAATAACATTTCTTATCAAATTAAAAAAATTCAAGAACACATAATTATCAACCAATCCTACATTACACACACAAGATAAACCAATGTATATAATTCAAAGTATATCCATTACCGATAATCCCTCATGCTTCTTAACGTCAACCATCCGAAATCAAGGCAAGCCATTCGAAACGATTCAATCGAATCTATCCTTGCGTGTACCAAAAGAAATCTTGAATTTAGAATTGAATTTCCGTGGCCGCCGCCGCGTGCGCGAAATTGGGAATACACCGGAAGGACAGAAAAGAGAGAGAGAGAGACCAGACTAAGGATAAGAAAAGTAAAGGAGGTGGAGGAGGAGTAGGAGAAAAAGGACTTTTTTATAACCCCCTTTTTTTCTGCTTGCGCTTGGCAATTTCCAATGATTGACGTCACGGGCTAGCTCAGACCTTGTGTCCTCTTCGTCGTCGTCGTTGTTGGAGGCGCGGTGGTGGCGATAGCGTAAGCCACTGGAATGCCAAGTAGATATCGAACAGTAGCAGCAAACTCAAGTCTATGTGTGTATGTGTGTATGTATGTGTGTGTATTCTCTCGAGCGTTGTTGAAGCTGAGTCTTCATTGGGCTACGAGCCAGCAAAGAAAAGGCGAATGAATTCGGTATACGCACAATCGTATAGTCTACCTCCAAAACCCCCCCCTCTTCTTCACTGGAACATCGAAATTCTCGACCTTCGAAATGTTGGGATGATAGAATGCTTACTTTGCGATGCATAAGATAGTATTTTCGCTTGAATTGATAAGCTTATTGAACCATGTTTTCGTCCGACGCGGTTAATCATATAAATTGATTAAAAAAATTTTTTAAGTATCTCGATTCTATCTTGAGCTAGGAGGAGATGATGTTCCAAAGATGTATAGTTGATATATTGACTGGCTATAGACTCTGACGATAATTAGATTCATAATTCATAGTTGTAAGAAGTTCGACAGTTTCTTATGACTCAGCAGTCTCTTGGAATCTTAATACTAGTGTGTACCTTAATTGATTTTTTGATAGGATTTTGAAAAAAAAAATTTTGATTTCAATCTATCGTCTATAGTTAATTAATTCTATAGTTTCACAAATGATCATAGAATTATTCTTTTAAATCGTTACGAACTTTCGTACCAGCAATTACATTTTTTTTTTTAAAAACCCCATCCTTATATATGTCTCTATATCCCAACAGCTCAATGAACTCTACATTTCACATCATAACAAAGTTTGCTAAAAAAAAAAAAATAAAATAAAATCGTTTGCTAACTTCTTCTCTTAAAAGAAAGATCGCCTCATTAATCTTGCGATCGGAGCAAAATACTTGCGCATCAAAAAAGCATTAGCAGCACTTTTCGCTACGATTCACCATATAGCCTCGTCGACATAACTTCTCGTCTCTTTTTCTCTCTCTATCGTATCGACTCGTATATTCAAGTTCCCACGATAAATCGTTTTGCTAAGCTTGGCGTGTTTTGCTTAGCTCAGCTCTCTTCGTGCGCGCACAGAGGCAACCTGCGAACAGTAGCTAGTGCCGTTACTACATCGTCAGAATGTACTTCTCGAATTGATACAAATGTACGCAATATCGACGGTGAACCAAAGCCCAAGACTAACTCGAAATATGCGTATAACAGTGGGAAAGGAGAATCAGTAGTCCTAAATTCGACTACGATTCTAGGTCATTAATTTCAATGTGGAGATGTAGAATCGAACACGCCATAGCAGCAGTTCTGTATTATGTGTATCGACTGTACAACAACCACCCCCTTTGCAAACTCTTTATATTCCCGCGCATTAATGAAATGCACCAGGACCACCGTCACTGTTACCTCCCCTTCTAATGCTGACAACCCCTAACTTAAAATGAAATTCGAGACGATTGCCAGCGTGGAGCCGAGCTCTCCCCACACGTAGATTTATATTCTCTTTCTTTTCCACTCCATAGCCTGCCTCGGGACATATCTTATTTACCTGCTCAGTGTTGAGAGTGAGTGGATATTTTTTTTCTAGACTCTCAGCAAATTCTCTGCTGTTTTGATGTATAACGAATTTCGAGATAAAATGAAATATAGTATTTTTCTTTTTGTATGTTGATAAAAAAAAAGTGAATTATTGCAGCAGCACATGGGAATGAAAAAATTTATTGAAAAATAATATTTTGTAGAATTAAATTAACAGGTGTTCTCAGAAGAAGACCTTGATCTTGCTTATTCGGCTAATGTCTCAATTTACGTGAATAAAATATCAAATGACCTTAGCAAGATATTAAGTTACCACAGAAAAAAAAAAAATTAACAAAATACACTCGGTAGCCCAAGTGTGGCTGAAAGATCTGAATCATGGATTTTTTTTTATATAGCATACACTGCATAAAATGATAATGAGAATTATGTTAGTAGAAAACTTTTGTATTTTACTTGATATTTTATAAAAATAGATCAGCTTATATTGTGTGCTCTCTAATGCCGTTATCTAAGATTTCAAAGCACAATTGTACCGATAAAAAAAAGGTCACAGGAAATAATTACATCGCATATTATTGTTCATTGCATTAAGATTTAAGATTGTCGTCTTTTAACCCCTTTCAAATTCACTGGAATAATTATAGTTATTATTTTCTTAACAGTAAATTAAACTAATTTGCGTCCCTTATAGTGTAAATACAATTTTTTTTTCATATACTTTTATATCTTTATACTGTTCAAGCTCTTAATCTTAATCTCAATTTTGCACGTAAAAAAAAGAAAAGAAAAGCAAGAAATTTTAACATTTTTAAATCTACTAACAATACGTCAATTATTTAAAGGTCTTTCTGAGAGAGGACGATTACACTATATAACGACTTTAAAGCTCTTAACAGGCTTCATTGTTAATCTCGTTCGATGAAAAACGATAAAGGGTCTCTCTCTCTCTCTCTCTGCATTGAATCTCCATAAAAATGACGCCCGCGCTTGCTCGCGCGTGCTATATGTGAATGCATTCCAAAAAGTAAATTCGAATTCGCAACAAGAGTAAAAAAAAGAAAATCAACGTGAAGGCCGATTAAGAACCGGAGAGAGAAAAAAAAATATGAAGGGGAAGGGAATGAAGCAGGAGGAGATGAAAACCGTAGATTCATTTTGCTAGAGGCATATGTGTATGTATGTGTATACCATTCGCACATATATGCACAAAGACACACACTCAATGTGGCTGAATACACAGTCAAGGAATGGCGAATGCTGTCCTTTGCTTCTAGTATAGCTGCTGTTGCTGCTGCTGTTGCCTTCCCCTCAATATTCCTGCGGTGTAATTGACCGCGCCCCTCATTACGCGCGCGAGCGCGAGCTCTCCTAGATCTTTTGCTTTCTTTCTCTTGATCCCCTTACTTCTCTCCCTTCTCGTATATATATTCTCTTTGCCAACCAAGCTTGCCGAGAAAAATAGAGTAAGAGAGAGAGAGAGAGAGAGAGAGAGAGAGAGAGAGAAAGGGAGTTTGAGAGAAAATAAAAGAACGGCGAAGGTCGGACGATTTGCATATTCTCGTCGTTATAGGGGGCGGCCCGCGCGAGTACTCTCAGAGGGGTTGAAAGAAAAAAATTTGAAGGAACACAAGAGAGAAAGAGAGAGAGAGAGAGAATGGCTGGCACGAACGCCTCTCGCGCGCGCATTATATGCGCCGGTGTTTTGTTTACACGCGCCCTGGCTGGATAAAGGTATATATAATAGAGGCTGGCGGCCAACGAGCTGCTAATTAATCGGCCGTACCCGAGAACGCCTGTCTCTCTCTCTCTCTCACTTACTCTCTTTTGCCTGGTGTAATTAACGGGTACTACGTGAGCTTGCAAAGCGTTTTCTCTGGACCAAACCCGATAGACGAGCAATTTTCACGAATTTTTAAAGTGCTGTAATAGATATTGTGCCTTGGATAGAGCATCAACCATACTATAAGCTTCCGTTGCGTGGGATATATGGCATACCATCATGCGCGTGCATATATCGAAGAGGTGTAAGGCACCTGTTGAAGCTGATGCTGATTCGTTTGTTTATTTGTGCTCGATGTTGTTTTTCTTTTTTTTTTGTGCGATTTAATACCTGCGATCGTTGAATTAATTAAGTGCTGTTTTTTTTTCTTCTTTCATTCTTTCTGTTGCTCTCTCCCCCTCGCTTTGGAATGTTGTGAAGCAATACATTTGATATTCTGAATAAAAAGAGAAATAGAAATGAAGGGAAGTCAGTGATTAGAAGTAAATTAAAATCGTGTTAGTAGAATTATTTATTTATGGAAATTGCACCTTACGCTTGATTTTCAATGATATAAAAAAAGAAAGAAAAAAAAAGAAAAGTGATTTGACCGCTATTACTGATCTGTTTGAATACCTGTTAAGTCGGTTGCACAATCATCGTGTATTAATTAAATTAAATTATTATTACAATATTGAAAAAAAAATATATTATAAAATTAAATTTTTCAAAGCAGAAGCCAATATTATTTATTGTAAAAAGTTAACAAAATGAGAATATTGAAAAAATATTGGAAATAACATGAAAAAAGTGAGTTGCAATAACAAAGCAAAAATATTCATTTATTATCGGAGGCCGTTAAAAAAAAAAAGTTCAATAAGTGAGAATTGATCCACACGTCATTTTTCTTTCAACACTGGCAAAAATTAAAATCGCAATTCATAAAAAGAATTTAAATCCATAGTTTAACGTTTTATCAATCATCAGGTTTTGCCTGGACTGTGAGTAGCTTTTTTTCTTTCCCTCTCTCTTTTTCGCACTTTTTTTTTCTGAATCACAGCTTTGCCACATTCCATTCGTTATCAGCATCGCGTGTCGATTTCTGCAGGCTCGCAAAGCACGTGACAAGTGGACTCAGGATTTGAATAGCTTTCGAATTTTAAATAATTGGTCGATTAAATAACATTTTTTTGATTTTAGTCAAAATTAATGTGTTATTTTTTCATAAAATTTGAAATTACCATAAAATTAAATAAAATATTAATTTTTTATAATTAGTTAATTATTTAGAATAAATTTATTACTAAAAAAATAATAAATTTGTCTATATTTAAAAATATATATAAAAAAACTAAAATTTTATCAAAAATTAAATAAAAATTACAAACGTAAAAAAACGAGTCCAATCATCATAGCACACGTCTATGTGATCGTATAACCAGTCATATAAACCTACACATCGCAGCACGTAACAAAGAGAGCTGGGGCAAGCAAAGGTATATATGCGGTCATAGCAAAGGTGCAAGCCGGCTTGCCGTATAGTAAGTAGAGCGCGAAGTATAAGTAAGTTAGCGAAAGAGAGAGAGAGAGAGAGAGAGAGAGAGTCAGTGCAACTAACTCTAAGATCGTGTATACCTGGACGACGTTGCTTCTATATAAGAGAGTTGTGGTTTCTCTCTCTCTCTACGTGCGCAAACTCGCCCACGCTTGGTGCACTTGCACCTTTCTCTCCCTCCCCTATACCCTCTCTCTTTTCTAACTTGCCATCCAAACCCGAGAGTGATTTAGCTCACCTAAGCTCCTCGCTCGAACTTGCTCGTCAAAGACTTTTTGCGGACGAAAAGCTTGGGATCTAGCACTACGTTTCGATGCTCCTTTCTTTCTTTATTTTTTATTTCTTTCTCTTTTTTTTGTACCTTAGAGCGTGTGGCCTTCCTTTTTATCGCGTACTTTTTCTTTGCCGAACTTGAGGAGAAAAAGTGAGTCGCCTTAACGCGGTGGCTGCGGCTTTAGCTTTTTGTAAGCCGACTTGTTGGCTTTTTCGGTGTTTTCGTTTTTTTTTTTTACTCCTTTTACTTTGGCATTTTATACTTTCTCTCTCTCTCTCTCCTCTACGTGATACCTGAATAGACAATTTTTATATTATTAATTTACACCATTTTATTATATGAAAGCCAGTTTTTTTAAGAGAGCAATAAATAAAAAATTCATAGTTTTAAATAATTATATTCTTATTGATATACGACAGTTAATCCAAGCAGTCCAATATCAAGTCACGAAATATATCAGAATACACGTCGTCGTCGTCGTCATCATGACCAAAGATCAAAATAATCCAAGCTATCGAGCATTTTGAACAAAACGCATCATTCCAGCCAAACTCATTCATCGTTACGTATTATACAGCCCATAAGCTTATTCTCTCATAAAAGCAAGAGAAGAAAGCAGCAATTCTTTCCAATCTCTCATTCACAATAGCGAACAGAAAGTTTACAACGTACGCCCCAGTTACGTCGACGCTCACAACGATCTTCCACGCATTTCTTTCGTATATACGTCGTGAATCTGAGTATATACATAGCCCGGTCCACGTTTCTTCCGCTGGATTCACACGAATAATCGGCCCCCGCACAGCATCAAGGATTCATCGCTATAGGAAAGCTGCCCCTCCAAATTCTACACATGCTATATGCTATGCCACGTCTTTCTTCGTCTACGACGTAAGAGAGAAAAAGAAGAAATGCCTGTCCTTTTCAGAGCATTGCGTTCACCCATAGCTGCAGCTTCTGTTCAGAGTACAAAAGCACGAGAGCGTGGGGGAAGAGCAAAGGTATAGAGACTAGAACGCGAGCGAAGGAACCGCGAAAGAAAAAAAAAGAGGTCTGCAGGCGGATATATACTTATACCTATACCTATATATTTCCTTTAGCAGAAGAAAAAGCCTGCCGCCAGCTCGTATTTTTTTTTTCATTAATCCACTAGGCTCTAGCTCTAGTAGTAGCTATACAGCAGCAGAAGCAACAAGAAAGAGTTGCGAAGAAGAAAAGAAAGAGAGAGAGAGAGAGAGTAAGGGGTAAAAAAAAGCGCCTAGGGGCAGATCTTGAGGCAAGACGCGGGAAAGATAATGCACCGAGGCACAACTTCGAAGGGAAATATAGACGACGGCGAGAAAGAGGCATACACACACACAGACAGACCGTACGACGACGCTGAGGATATTGCCAAGACGACGAAGACAACGAAGACGAAAGTGTAAGATGAAGAGAAAAAAGAAAATAGAAAAGACGTCTCTCCGCCCTAGACCGTGCATTATGTGTGTGAGAGATGTAGACTCGCGGACTGACGAGAAAGACTGACGGTGTATAGCTATGAAAAAGAAAAAGATGTGCAAAAGAAGAAGAAGAAGAAAGAGAAGAAGACTTTGAGTGAGAGAAAACGAAGAACGTGCAACAATATCAGACGAAGAATTGAATGCTACTGCCTCAGGCTGAGCGACTAAGACTAAGACTGTGCGACACTGTGTTACTGCGAGAAGTAAGAGAAGAAGAAAAAAGAAAAGTACTGGCACTTCGAGCGAGTGCTCGTTCGCAATTTCGTCTAGTAGCACATACACACACAACACACTCGTATATGAATGTAAAGAGATGGTGGTCTTCTCTCTAACGACGTAGCCGCCACGGGACTCTGCGGTCTACTTACGCTCTGCGTGTGTGTATGTGTGTGCTGTTTAATACGCCCGCGCTCGGATTAAGAGCGTATCAAGTCGCGTCGGTAGAAGAGAGAAAGAGAGAGAGAGAGCGTTTCTTTCTTTAGTACATATGCAGCCCTCTCATGCCTTGAGTACGTACACACCAGGGTGCCTATATACGTATATATAATCGAGCTGAGGCTTTTGTTTGCTCTCCGACGATATAGCGTAGAGAGAGATTAAGTGCTATGCTTTCTCTCTTACTTACACGCACATATATATGTATGTATGTATGTATACTAGTTTTTTTTCTTTCTTTCTTTTAAAGAGACGTGGCTGTGTACGGAAGTGCGTGACTTGGGCTGTTGTGTCATTTATACGAAGAGACCTTTACTTCTTTTACCTATCTAGTATTATAGGCTCTCTCTTCTGGAACTTTGAGAGATAACTGTGAAAGATGTAATCTTTGTAATCGCTTGTCTAAAGCACAAAAACAACGATGTCTTATTTTCGACTTACGGAAGTTGATAAATATTGTATTTCTTCGTAACCTTAAATGATTTAGTGTAGTATTTGAAGAAATGTTGTGATAGTGATAGTTTTTCTAAAATATTTACTTTAGTTTTACTTTTTTTTTTAATTTTTATTTATTTTGTGGAAAAAGTGTTATTTGAATGGTCATTTATATTTAATGTTCTGATAATGGATAAAAAGTAGATTAAAAAAAAAAAATGTACGAAAAAAATTTTATATTGGCTTTTATTAATGTCTGTCTGACAAGTTATTTATTTATGTCATTTAAAATTTTTTTCAACCCTATATACATTTTATTCATATCACATTGTCTGTTAATATAATATACTTACATTGATATTACATTATTGATTCGAGTTTATACTATATCAGATTAGAAACTGGTTTTGCATCCATTGACATGCAGCAGCTTCATGTTATTTTAATATTAATTTTTTTTTGTTTTACTCAATTATATACACGTATCATAAATAAAAATACGTTGCACAAGTTCAGTAATCTCATTTGCAGAAAATGTATTGATGAATATAAAACATTTTATTCATTCGTAATTTATGAGATAAAAGATCAATTATTCAATTAATTGAATATCATACCAATTCTATTTTTTTTTTGTCTTTAATTTTTAATTTGACATAAAACATGAAAATATGGGACATAAAATAACATTTTATAACTGACAGTAATCAAAATCAGAACATTTTCCCAAACCAAAGAATCTCGGTAACCCGAGAGACATCAGTACCTCATTACCAAAAAAGCCTTTTTCCCTATCTCTCTCTGCGTAGCATATGAATATGAAGCTCGAATCCACATACACATACATATATAGGTACATACGACTAGCCACAGTAATAGTAGTAGCAGCAGTTCAGGAAAAGCCTTTTCCAAGCTGAATTTCCTACTTAAGCGTGTCGAGCGTGTGAAATGCGGAATATCCCTATAAGCCCTCAAGGGACCTTCCTCCTCCTCCTCCTACTCCTCCTCAACCTTCTTCTCTCCTGGCTTCGTTCGCGCTTGAAGCTTCAGTCGTGCGGTGGTCGCACGTGCGCGGGAGAGGGGGGACACAAGCTCACGTCAGCGCGCGTACCCTATACTACTATAAGAGATAGAGAACTCTCCCTCGAATGAATTTTTGCTATATATGACAGATCAAATATTGTCGACCTGCGTCAGATAAAGAATAATAAAAGAAGGAGAAGGAAAGGAAGAGAAAAAGAGATAGTGTTTGTGTATGTGCATGTGTGAATATGTCAGAGATGGTGACCAGCTGAGGGTCTCTAGACAGATGGTTTGAAATCTCTCTGACTCGTATAAATGCTTTCCTCAAAAAGGTAAAGGTACTCTGGACCCCATCCCTTCCTTCCTACTGCAATGAGGATAAGGACCAGAGGAAGGAAAGAGGCAAGGAGATTTTGGAGCATGGGTATTTTTTGGTCTTGGACTGTCGAGTGCACTGATTCGGCAGATGTCGAACACGTTCCTTCGTTTTTATTGCCTCGTTTTATTTTTTTCCGAGCCAACTATATGAGATGAGAAAAGAAAGAGCAAACGACGAATTCTCTTTAGTGAGGTCCAGCTGCAGCAGCAGCACGATGTCGTTCTTCTAGAATTTTAATTGCGCTTGCAGCTTGCCGTTTTTTTTTTTCTTTCTTTCTTCTACAATTTTACGAGGATCTTTCTTCGTGTGTAGTAATTTTACTATCTCTGTCTCATTTTAACGTAAAATTTTTGTTTCATAAAGTGCATATTTGTATTAATAAAGAAGAAAAAAAAACAAATAAGAAATAAAAAAAAACATCAAATTTGGCAAGAGTATTCGTTTTCTCATCAGATTTGATGTCATTTGTACATTCGATTTTGGAAATAACAGATACAGTTATACGCCAAAATTCTCATGTAGTTGAAAAAAAAAGAGAAGTACAGCTAAACGTTTTCGCCCCAGGGAATGATCTACAGCACCAGAGACGAGAAATCACGTCGCGCAATTTTTGACGAATCACGCCTTGCGGGTATCCACAGGCTAAATTGAAATCCCTTTTCGTCGTTCGGCAGTAGCAGCAGTGCGCGCGCGAAGAATAATGTTTTTCACGCGATGGAGGTATACGGTGTAGGAGGGGGGCATGTACATACAGCATCTCACGCTCATCTTTCTCTTTTTCTTATCCTTGCACTAGCAAAGCAAAGTCAAGAAGCAAACTGAATATTCCGCTCGAGCTCGCTCGCCTTTTCCTGGTGCGCTTTTATATATACATATATATATATATATATATATATATATATA
>JAPYZE010002287.1:0-18513 GCA_030522805.1 Leptomastidea abnormis
CGATGTAAAATGAGCTAAAATGATGTGGTACAAATAATTGACCGAGCGAGAGGCATCAGCATTAAATACTTTAAAAAAACAGGCTGTTATAACGCTACAAACTGTGTACACAATTGTTTTTCATAACTTCGGCAAGGAGAATATTAATTTTGTAAACTAAGCGCGATAAGTAAGTCTTAATTATAAGGTCTAGTGTACAACAAGCTTTAAAAACAGTAAAATGAACTCATATTCAGATATGTTAGAAAAAAACACTTGTATTGCCGCTAGTCGATGTAAATATAATGTACATTGTACAAATGATAAAAACAAATCAAATAATATTCACAGATAGTTGAGGTTAGAATAGTCATTCATCAATGACTTTAATTTTTTTAACAAAACTAATGCACTCTTTATCAGCATTCATTAATTTACTTGAAAGTTTTAAAAAGCCATACACTATACTATGATATAGAGAGTATTTCAGTTTAAGGTAAAATCGGTAATACACTGTACATATGACGGTTTTTAATTATTTTCCTCTTTATAACAGAATAATTCATAATTTAATAGTTTTTAAGTATCATACCCTATACTAAACAATGGAAAAATAGCAAAAAATATTTAGTACAAATAATTGCCCAAGTAAGAGGCAAGAGCATATAACACTTTAAAAAAACAGGTTGCTGTAACGCTACAAACTGCGTCCGCAATTGTTTTTCATAATCTCGGCAAAAACGATATTAATTTTGTGAATTAAGCGCGGAAAGCAAGTTTTAATTATAAGGTCTAGTGTACACCAAGCGTTATAATCAATTAAATGAACTCATATTTAGTTATGTAAGAATAAATCTCTTGTATTGCTGCTTTTCGATGTAAATATAACTTACATTTTGCTATTGCTAAAAACGAAATAGTAAAGGTCAAAAAATGAACAACAATATTATATAACTCATACATTACACTGAATATAACAATATTACATTTTAATGAATTTGAAATAGCTTCCTATATTGTGATATTTATATTTACAGATAATTAAGGTTAGAACAGTCATTTATCAAGGACTTTGATTTTTTTAACAAAACTGGTGCACTCTTTATCAGCATTCATTAACTTATTTAAAATTTTTGGAAAGCCACACACTATACGATGATATAGAATGTATTTTAGTTTAAGGTAAAATCGGTCATACACTGTACATATGACGGTTTTTAAATATTTTCCTCTTTTAATCAGAATAATCCACAAATTTCATAGTTATAAAATATCATACACTATACTCAACGATGTATCATTAGCCAAAATAATGTGGTACAAATAATTGCCCGAGCGAAAGGCAATTAAACACTTTGAAAAAAGGTTGTTATAACGCTACAAACTGCGTACACAATTGTTTTTCATAACTTCGGCAAGAAGGATATTAATTTTATGAACTAAGCGCGAAGAGTATGTCTTCTCTACTGAAGAATCTCACCTGAGATCTCATGCGACTTTTTTTTTGCTTAAAGCAGCTTTTTTTCAGCAAAAATTTTCTAAGTTCTCAAATTTTAAAAAATGTTCAGAAATCATTTCTAACTTCATTTTAAGCTGTTTTAAGCAAAAAAAAAGTCACATGAGATTTTGGCATGAGATCTCAGGTGATCTCAGGTGAGATTTTTCAGTAAGGTTAATTATAAGGTCAAGTGTACAATGAACTTATATTTAGCTGTGTAAGAATTAAACACTTGTATTGCTGCTAATCAACGAGGTTAAGCAACATTGTACGCGCTTAGTGACCGGCTGGATGACCTCCGGCCTGATCTCGCCTTTGTAGCCTCAGGAATCGGATAGTTGATTTTTCCTTCTATAACATCGTGAGCAGGAGGTGTACAGGAGTTCGAGCTGGATGTCTATATGCCTACGCAATGTGGTATGGGCGTGTAGTCAGAACTCAGTCAATACGCCGGGTCATTCCGGGTCAGGTTTTCTTACTGGGTTTTTCCTAGCTCACAGGTCATATCCTGGGTAAATGCGGAGTGGCTCTCCATACTCTCCCCCCTCCCCGAAAATTCTGAGTTAAGTTGCGTTTGAAAAAGTTCATTGTTAATAACCCTCCCGGGCACAACCCTCATACATGGATTATCACCTTCTTATCACAATCTTATTAGAGGCCCTAGCCGTAATAGACCCTGGCCCACACAGTGGAAAAAAATAGTATATTACTCACCTAGAAGTGAAAATGCAGCATAATCATTTCTGTATAGATTCATGCCCGAGTCAAAAGCATTGAAAACCCTGGTAACCCTGTTGCACTCACGCCCCGAGGAGCGTATACTATCATATTAATATACTCTTGCGAAAATACGTTATAATTATGGTGAAACAAGCGTTATAAGTTTAGGTGTACATCACACGTGTCAAAAAAAAAAAAAACTTACATCTAGTTTTATAATTGTGACATACTTGTATCGCTATTTGTCAGTGTAGTTATAACGTATGTTTAGCGGAGGCTTAAAAAAATAGAATTTACAATAAAAAAATAAAATTAATTTAATCATACATTATACTATTAATGAAAATCTTTAATCTTTCTTAATTTGAAGTATCATACTATTTTATAATGACAATATTTATAACAATTCAAGGTATAAATTGTGATTTGTATTTTATTTTCTATCTTTGTAAGTTTGCGTGGTTGCACCAGCCAGAAACTATAGCGGAAAGGGGAAACGGGGGCCAAGCATCTTAGGGTGGGAATGCGAAGAGCGCTTGTCGCGCGTTGAGCATTTCTCTTGCACTATTCACGCAAAAGTCGAACGGTCTTCAAATGCTCTCGTCTGTGCGCCGTATGCAGCATTGGTGAATGAATGGACGTTGCCTGAGCAATTTTCTGTATTTTTCTTTTTAAGTGTATCTTTTTTTTAATATAATATTTTTATTATTTTTTAAATAACATCCAGTTTACTTGTTTTTAAATTCATAAACTGACTGTGTTCTTTATTTGTTCAATACCTGACCAATTTATAACATAAAAATTGTCAGACTTTGTATATATTATTTATTTTTTTAACCAACAATAAAACACGTCTCATTTACATCAATAAACACATTCAAAAGTTTTGAAGGATTTTAGAGTCGTGCGTGGACGTGTCGGAAGATTGCCGGTCGTATAAACTGGAGGTCTGGGTTTAAGACTCGACATCTATCGATTCGGACAATGCGGCTCAAGGAGTTTTAGTTCTGTTTTCCGTCTGATTTGTAATCCGACGGTAAATCAACTATGACACCGTATATGTGTTGATGATGTACCCTACTGAAAAATTTCACCTGAGATCTCGCCAGATATCAGGTGACATTTTTCAGTAGGGGTATTGTCTAATGTATGGTTTAATTTATGGTTAACTTAATGTAAAGGGCGTCTGCGCCCGTCTAATTGCCAAAAAAAAAAATTTGTACACTATTTAACAATGTAATTATTTTTTATTTACAATAATTAAGATATTTTAAAGTTTTAAAGTGTCATACACTACTAGTAACGGCTTATATAATAGTATATTACGCAAGTAGGGGTATGGATTAACGCCCAAGGCAACATTAACAGCATTAACCACCTAGGTAATCATGCTGTACCCATACCCCGATGTGTGTATACTATGATTCTCCATATTTTTGTTAAAAATACATAATTGTGGTGAAACTAGTGCGGACGGTAAGTTTTAATTATAAGATTAGGTGTACACCGCGCAAACCAAACTATCAAAAAAACTTACATCTAGCCATATAATTATGACACTTTTAAAGCCACTAGTCAGTGTAGTTATAAAAAACACGGCGGAGGTTTGAAAAAAAAAAGATAATTGCAATAAATACAAAACGTATGCTTCATTCAATCATACGTATATAACAATATATTGTAAAAAACAATTTTTAATGTAAGTTAATTTAAAGTATCATACACTATTATATAATATTTATAGTTACAGCAATCAAGTTAAAAATTGTCATACACTGTACATAATATTTAATTTTTTTAACCAACAGTAATATACTGTTCATTCACATCAATCAACACATTATACAGTTTTGAAAAGCCATACACTATTTAATAACGTAATATTTATAATTTAAGGTAAAAATGTCATACTCTGAAAAGCATGTAAATTTATGTCGCTTTCTTCAATTTCCGTCAAAAGAGGATTTTTAAACGAGGGTAGCTATTTTGATTTCTTATTTTTTGATTTCAAAGGGCTCTTTTTTTGGCGCTATAAACTTTTTTTTGTTTTTTGATATTTGGAAAGTTTATACTTAGAAGCATTTATCGTTTCTTTTTGAGCAGTTCATCCAAAAATCTGCAAAATTTTAGGTACTGTGTATGAAATTCCATGCAAGGTAGTTAAGAAAAAGGAAATAATGAAACGTTTGAATTGTGTAAAATAGGTTTAAATAGCCACCGAACATATGTCCCCTTGGTGTCAAGAAGAAGAAGAAGCGTGAATTGTTAACCTTACTTGGAACTAGGTACTCTAGCTTTTATCCATGACCTTGGCTCATGAATAAAATACCTCCAAAAAAGCGTCTGATTTCTGACCCGATATGAATTCTGTAGAGCAAGATCCATAAAATGCTTAGCTTAATAACCAAACATGTAGGAGGAACCAATGCCAATAATGACAAGAATTTTCGGCCTTACCGTAATATACAGAGGTGGATAAGAATTTTGCTGTGGAAAAAAAGAATGTTTACAAATATTATGAAAACAAACTAATTTATGCGATTTTAAATGACAAGAAGTCGGTTAAATGTAAGCTGCAGATATCTAGATCGACAGTGACTTAAAAATATGGTATGTAAGAAAAAATAAAAAAGTGGTGCACAAGTAACAGGTAAATGAATCAATTATAAATTTTATTATTTATGTATATTAAATAAATATAATTATTATAAATACATTTCCATTTATTAACACATATTATTTAAAGATCATTTTTTAATACAAAGAAAATAGTAATTTTTAAATATTGTCAAATGAATATTTTCAAAATAGTGCAAGAGAGGAAAATTATTTTTAAAAATATTACACTGAAAATTATTTATAAAATTATACTTATGAATTTTTTATTAACAGCTTATTATAAGAGCAAGGTAATTTAAATTTTAATAAATGAATACTTTTTACGGTCCTATGATTTCCGCACCGTGTGTCTCATAAAGCCTTGCCAAGCTGGAATCGAGAGATATACTGCTGGAAATATTAGAAATTGAACTATTAATGGAAATAGAACTTCTTGTTTTTTTTTGTTTTTTTGGAGTCGAAGATCCCCGAACAAGTTGAGTTTCTGTTGAGGCATTAAATTCTGATTCAAATGTTTTATCTATTGATCTTTTTTTCGGCATGTCTTGATTTGTTAATTTTTCAAGAACAACTTTTGGTTGTTTGTTATTAAGTGATACTAAAAGAAAAATATTGTACAATAAATAATATTGAAAAAATTTTTTATATTTTTTAATGTTGAGATGTATTGTAAATTATATATTGTAACTTATTATATTGTAATAATAAGAGGTTAGATAGAAAAGGAAAAAATGGTGCTAGGCCTAACACGTAAAACAGACTCATAAAAAAAACCATTTTAATTCAACTATTAACACACAATTTCAACATACATTAAGCAATTTCATGCACATATATGTACACCCGAGGACATTTGATTCTTTCCGTAGTAGCCCTCAAAATGCAACGTCGCTCCTAATTTTCATTCCTTATTAGTTGCCTAACTTATCAACAGAGGGCGCTTATCAATAAAAATTAGATGCGACGTTGCATTTTGAGAGCTACTACGGAAAGAATCAAATGTCCTCGGGTGTACATACATATATAGGTGATTTTGTGCCAAATCAGTGTGAAAATTTCTTGACCTCCTTATTTATTAATACATTTGGTTTTAGAATGCAAAAAACTAATGTCCAAATTTTTTCAGATTTTTGAAGTACTTATTTAATTGTTATTTTAGAGCCAAAATTTTCAATTTGAGAAATTTTTTGCGTTTTTTTGCTTTTAAGCTCAGGTTTAACATTAGAAGTTTAGAAGAATGCATTTTAACAAAAAATTAATAAAGTACTTTCTTAATGTAAATTTTATCTACTTTAAAAAAAAATCATGTTAACAAGTTATTCACACATAATTTTTGACTTTTTATTGCTTTTTCTATAGATTGTTATGAAAAATGAGCAACAATTTTCATTAATAATTAGATTTTAACCATGGTAACGCTTAAAAGATTAATTTTATTAAAATTTTTTCGGCTTGTATAATTTTTAACTTAAATACATTGTTTTTTTTTTAATTGATAATTTGATATATTTGTTTTTAAATGTTAGTAATTTTATTAATATATTGTGAATATTATTTTCAATTACTTTGATGAACGTTGTGACGTGCGTCAGGCTCGCAATATAGCGGCGCCGTTGGTAAGCAGCTGACCATGCTGGAGAGTATATAGGTACACGAGGGGCGAGAGAAGTAGAGGACGCGAGAGACACGTATACGAGGTGTCAATACGTCGTATAAAAACCGCAGTAAGTAGGTATAGTGCGTGCTGTATATAGGGGCTACGGGAGAGAAAGAGATAGGCGCACTCGGGTATACTGCGCTAGAAGAGCAAGAGCGCTATAGCTTAGGCAGTAGCGGTAGGCGAGAGAGACGCCGATCGCGCAAGAAGACATATGGGATATGCCCTGTATGTTAGAGTGAGAGCGTCGCGTGAGTATAGGCTCGCTGTGCGAGTGCGAGAGATATACGACGAGTCGGCATGGCACGTATGCTGATATATGCCAGCAGTGTCGACAAAGTGATGGTCAGCAAACCGAGAGGACAGTCACCTGAAGTAATCAGGACTGTCAAGGTTGACAGCAGATGTTGAGGCCTTTTTAAGCCAAAGAAGTCACGCCAGGGTAGCGTAAGGATGACGCCAGTGCTCAGTATGTCCCATTGAGTTACACTAGACGGACAACATCGGTTGCAAGAGTCTGTCTGGTGCTCAAAAGGTCCTCGATAGCTACGTAAGGAGTAAGCTGATCGAAATGTAGGTGACGCTGGCAGCAGTGCGTAGGCACGTGCCAACCGATGGAGCGTCACCAGTACCAGCCGATATCAGCAGCTTTTGATTGTGTACGAAGTATGACCATGTGATAGCAAGATAGCGCACCATGAAAACACCAACATGTGTGTTGGTCACCACAGAGTGTGTGGTCAACGAAGCAGACTAGCGAAGAGATCAAGGGACGGCAGATAGCCTAGGGACTTCAGCAGTAAGAGATGGCAATAGTCTAGGGACTCCAAGTAACGACGAAGAATTGTCTAGGGACTTTAAGGGCATGCCTCATACCGGATTCCTACCTCTGATTTTTCGTTTTTTATCGTCAATTCACATATTTGTGAAAATATAAAATTGGAGAAACAATTTTGGTCACTTGAGGATTGTTCCTACAATTTTATATTTTCACAAATATATTAATTGACGGCAAAAAATGAAAAATCGACAATGTTGGTAATTACGGTTTTAGGGTTGGGTGTAAAGAATGCCCTTAATGTAAGCGACGACAATGTTGGTTACTTGATCGTGAGTGACGACAAGGATTGCTCACGGACTTCGACTTTGCGACCTACACGATCTGAGAATGTCCAGATGACGTTTGATCGTGTAGGCCTTCCAAACTGCTGGCACATGGTCTAGTGAAAGGCCAAGAGGTGCAGATAACTGGTTGTTGAGCCAATGTGCGGAACCAATAACATTAGGATGTCTTAAGGTTCAAGATGACTTAAGCATCGAGATGGTCTGGAGATCTGGTCGGCCTAGGAAAAGGCTTAGGGATCAAAGGACGATGTCTCGTTCAAGGAAGCTATAGCATGGTTATCGGAATTGGTGTTTCTGTCCTAGTAGTTTTCGACCGGAAGCAACGAGGATGTGCCAATCCGATAAAAAGTCTGCAGAAAAGAGTGACACTGAGTACTGTCGAGTTTCCGACAATTGAGGTTGTCGAAGATTAAATGCTAAAGAAGGGGTACAGAGGATGATGCGTTAGATACCTGCGCCTAGTCACAGAGCCTGATCAACTCTGAATTCTATGAATTTTCGGTCATACCAGCTGGATTTGCGCAATTTATCGCAATGAAGGCGTCTTTTGCTTCCAAGAAATTTGGTCAAAAAATACTCTGTTAGTCCAAGGATCTATTTGCAACATAATGTCATGAAGCCTAGATGGAAGATCAGATTTCGACGCTTTCTGTGAGCCACTCGTTCTCGTTAATCGAGAAATTATAGATCGAGTAGGATAAAATGCAACCGAAGGACCACCGACCTGACTGATGGAGACGACTCTGATTCCCTACCCCGAAATTGGTCTGCAGTGTGATCTGAACTAATGAAAGAGAGAAAGGTTATTTCGTCAGTTTGCTGCAGACGTGGAACCTGATGTATAGTCTCGACCACCGGAGAAAATCGACGGGGCGATGAGCGACCCACCCAGACAGCGAGGGGCGATACCTAATACGACAGGTGATGTAGAGACACCATAAAGTGTAATACTCGTATCTGGCCGACCCTAGATAGGTGCGAATAAAAATCGAATAGGGTCGTTGAGAGTGAGCGGCAGGGTCGACCTTTAATCAAGACAGGCTGAGCGTTAGCCAAATAATCGATCGTCTTTCAATATCAAGTAGACTGCGAGCAAAATTCTCTTAGGTAGTTATGACGTAGAATCGCAAAGCTCCTTCCCAGTACCATACCTCCCAAGGTTCGTAGGATTGCGAGCCTAGGTTATTGAGTCAAGCACAGAGGTGTACTCGACGTCTAGAAGAGTGGTGTGACGGGCGTCAGGCTCGCATACAAGGTGTCGATACGTCGGATGGAAGCCGCAGCAAGTAAGTATAGTTCGTGCTGTATATAAGGGCTACGAAAGAGAAAGAGATAGGCACGCTCGGGTATACTGTGGTAGAAGAGCAAGAGAGCGCGCGCTATTTCTTAGGCAGTAGTGGTAGGCGAGAGAGACGCCGGTCGCGCAAAAAGACATACGGGATATGTGGCCCCGTATGTTAGAGTGAGAGCGTCGCGTGAGTATAGGCTCGCTATGTGACTGCGAGAGAGATGCGACAAGTCGGTATGGCACGTGTGCTGATATATGCCAGCAGTGTCGTCCGCGCCGTGAACGAAACGACCGAGTGTGCGATGTTTCACGGCTTCCTGGAGGCAGAGAGGAAGTGCAAGAGAGTCACAGTGATATAGTGGTGCATGGAGCGAATCTACACACCTTTACACTCTGCACAGTACTTGGAGGGACGCCTACATGCTGCTTCAGGAGAGGAGAAGGAGAACGAGGTTCTCAGGGCCATTGGACATGGTAGCAGGAAGCTACGGGTCATGTTCTTCTCTGTGGATGACCTTGAGCGGACAGCTCCGGCGAGGACAGCAGACGGCGATAGCTACACTGTAAGTAGAGTGTAATGCCATTAAATGCTGCGTCCTCGTGCAGCGTACACGAAATTTGGCCGATGGCGGCCAGAAGCTTAGTTTGCGGGCCGCGTTAGCGCAAGTTCGGCGCTGGCGAGTACCGACGAATAAAGAAAACACACACACACATATACATCCGGGATTTATACCGGCTTGAGTCCGCATTACCTTTATTGGCAATAAAGCCACTTGTTGTTATTATTATTATTAAATGCCCTCGTTGTTATTTACTTGCATACAGCCCGTGTGCGACCATACAAGCCAGATACCGCCGCCTCCGCGGGTGTATGCCAGAAGAGCAAACGCAAGAGCGAATAGCCGGACACCATGGGGACACCAGGAGCGTGTTCAAAAGCGAGCAGAAGTCTTGCGTTGTTTACGGAGGCGTAAACAGGAAACATCGGTGGTTGATAGGTGGTCAGACCCAGTCGGTGTGATAAAACACCCCGTCACAACGTTTCAAAATTAGATGTTAAATTAGCACAGTAAAATGTAATTTGCATCTTAAAATCTTCTCAGAATATTTTAAATTCACTGTATAAAAAACCTCATTAAACTCAATAAAATATCTCAATTAGCCAAGTTTGATAGTTAGAATTTAAAAAAAATTTTTAAAGTAATTATCAAAAAAATTATAACAATATTTTAAGTGAAATTAAATGAAAAAAAATTATTTAAGAAATAAAAGTACTTGTTAGTTAATAAAAAATTGATAAAATAGTGCATCATACTATTACATCATGCTATTATTATGACAGCTTTATAAAATATACTTACTTTTATTTACCAGGTCAATGAGTATTTTTCGAAGATCATTTTTATATTTCGTTAGATTATTGTCTAGTTTCGACAGATTTCCTGGAAGTTTTTTCAAGACCAATCTTTTTAATTTAGTGGAAATGGGTTTGTTGTAATATAAACAATGAACAAATTCTTCGTGACAATAAAATACACAAGTTTTCACCAGAATAATCATATAGTTTTCCATTGCTTTTGTTTCGGGAGCAAGTATTTTTGAATTTGTTTTATCTGTGAATAAGAAACAACTTTTAAATAATTTTTTTTTTCATCAATGACAATGCAAAAAATATTTTAAAGATTATATTGTAATAAACAGAAGTATTGAAGTAAAGAAAAATTTTAACATTTTAAAAAGAAATATAATTTTAATTTTGTAAATTTAAACAAAAAATTTAAAAAAAACAAAAGTATAAAATTTTATTTACCATTGACATCATTAATAATAGATTCTTTGTATGAATCAATAAAAGAGTTTAAAGATATTTTGTTTGATGTATGAGACGTCTTGTATATCTTAGTAATTATATGTTTTTTTTCATCTTCATTTAATGAAATTTCTGATATCGGTAATTCTTTCAAATTTTTCAACACTTCAATTAATTTTACGTATTGCTCAGTGTCATACTTCAACCCTTTTTTAGAAGGCATATTGATTCTCCTTTGGTCACAGTCGGTTATACTAGACATGTCAATACTTTCAATAACATTTTTTATTTTTATAGCGTTATTGAGTAAAGTTGTATCATTAAGCTAAAACCAATAATTTATTATTTTAGTTAAATTATATAGTATAAAATAATTTTAATAAATGGATGGATTTTACAGTTCATTAATTGATAGATTTTATTTAAAAATATTTTATAAAACAAAAAATAATTAATAGAAATTTATTTATTTTGACAAATAACATACCTCTAAAATGTCGATATTCTTTTGTATTTGTCCCTGTTCTTTAAGAATTGAATCAATATTAAGTTTATCTGGCTTTGAAACAAAATTAAATTTTATGTCTTGATCAGATCCCACATTATCGTTACCTAATTGGTTCAAAATACAGAAATATGATTAATAAAAATTTTGATAAGTTGAAAAAATAAATACCTATACTTATAACTTACAAACTTCTTCGAAATTACTTGCTTGCAATTTTTTCAAATTTTCTGCACATGTGTCACATTCACAATTAACGTTATTGGAGCCAAAATAGGCATCACCATAAAAAACAAATATTTCATCACCCTTTTTGATGTCACGTAAAGCTGCAACTGTAACTTTGGATGTTCCCATTCCTTGGTATCTGCTATTTGGAGAACAGTCATGGTTAACCAAGGCAGTTGTACCTAAGAATAACATTTGTTTTTTTTTCCTTGAGCTGTACATTACAGAAAAATTCTTTTTATCTTTTTCTAAACATTTTTCCTCTTCATTTGTTATACATTTACATAAACCGCATAAATTTAATATCTCATTTTTTTTTATAGCATCTTTGGCAATCACTTTAACTCCTTCAAACTCATCTCCAGAGTACTTAGTACATTTTTTTAAAGATATTTTTGAATCCTTCTGGAAACAATTCAAGTAACTTAATAAGTGATTTTTAAAATTAGCTTGTAATGACTTTAAATCAAAATCCAACAGTTTTTCTTCTAGTGCAATTTTATATATAGTTTCTGAAGTTATTTGAATATTTCCTGATACTAAATATTTAATAAGAATTTCTTTTAACTTATTAAAACTAACGTTACTTAATTGATGTTCAGCAATAGAAGCATTAACTTTTTTCGTATTTACTTTTAAAATAATATCAACGACTAATTTTTTAATTACATCATCAATAATGCTTAAACTGTACCAATTAAGTTTTGTAAAACACATTTTAAGATAATGTTTTGCAAAGTAGCAATGTATTTATTTAAGTGATTAATTCGACGAACATCAAAAAATCACGTAAAAAAGAATTGAGTAAGAACTTATTAAAAGCTGTCAAAATTGACAAAAATAAACCAGATAACGGGTGCTGTACTTTCTACACAATGAAATTTTGACTGCACAGTGAGTCAGTGAGGTTAAAAAGAGACAAGAACACCTAGGGCCTTTCCACGCTAAAGAAATAGTGACGAGAAAGTAAATAAGAAGGCATAAGATTAAAGAGGAATAGTGACAGTTCTTATTCCAGTACAGCGGTTTACATTGTTAAATTTTTGTATAATTTGTATAGTTTTTACACATTTGTTATTGTCAAATCATAAAACTAATCAATTTTATTAAGTAAAATGTTTAAAACTTTGTTTTTAAAAAATAGCTTCTGATTTTCACGAATATGCGAAGCAAAATTTTGTTTGTAAAAAAAAATGCATAATAATAAATATAATATTAAAATTTAGTTTTAGATAGAACTTATAAAAATTGAATAGTTTTATGATTTGACAATGAAAAATATGTAAAAACTATAGATGAATTTAACAATGTAAACCGCTATGCTGGAATAGGGAGGCATAAGGAAAATGAGCTAGTCACTATTCCTCTTTATGCCTTCTTATTCCCCTTCTCGTCACTATTCCTTTTGCATAGAAAGGGCAAAGGCCTATAGAATCGATTTACATAGAGGAACAGCGGATTATGAGGGCTATTTGCACAGCTCTAAGAAACAGTAAAAAAAGAAATGCGTTTGGTAAGGATTCCTAGGAACAGCAAGGAACAGCTCGGTCACCTAATCTCACATTTTATAAAAATAAAAATAATTGCAACTTACTTATGAAATAAAAAAAAAAAAAAAGTATATGTAATTTAAATTAATAAAAATACAAAACTAAGGACCAAATTTGATCCCCAGCAGCTAAATATCTTTGAAAAATTTTATCAAATAATTAATGTAAATTTAATGAATGTAGGCCTTACTTGTACGAAGTTATTTACCTCAGTATAACAGAAAATTCCTACCAAATGCATTCCTTTTTTTACTGTTTTTTAGATCTGTGTAATGGGCCTAAGGTGTTTCACGCAAAAAAATAGTAACGAAAATAGGAATAAGAAAGCATTTAGTTAGTTTAGACCGTTTCACGCAAACGGAGAAATAGAGCAAGAGAAAAAGAACATTGAGAGTATATATATCTATAGCTAGTAATAAGGAGGAATAAGGTGACGTCACGACTTTCTACTTCTCCTTATTTTACTAGCTATAAATATACTTATAATGTTATTTTTCTATTTCTTCATTACTCCGCCGTTCTGGAACAGCCTTAAAGAAGAATAAGCCAGTTATTGTGCCTAATTATAGAAATAAGGAGAGCCCTCATTCCAGAACAGCTGACATAATGAGGCACAATGACTGTTTTATTTCGCTCTATGCCTTCTTATTCCCCTTCTTGTTACTTTTTTTGCATGGAATGACTTTGCTCTTTCGTATTTCTTGGTTTTTTTATTCCTTCATAGCTGTACTTGACAGTGTTCCATTCTATTATTCACGTTAAGTCTCGTTTTATTCTCATTAATCTAATTAATCATAAAAAGTTGTTATAAGAATACATCAATTGGTATATCTGTAGGGCCATTATATAGCTCTAAGGAACAGTAAAAAAAGGAATGCATTTGGTAGTAATTTCTAGGAATAGTAAGGAACAGCTCACGCTACCTAACCAGACATTTTGTAAATATAACAATAATTGTAACTTACTCATGAAATAAAAAAATAAGAGTGCATGTAATTTAAATTAATAATAATACAAAGCTAAGGGCTGAGAACCAAATGTTATCCCGAGTAGCTAAATATCTTAGAAAAATTCTATAACTAGTAATTTATGTAAATTTAATAAATATAGGTCTTACTTTTGCGAAGTTATTTACCTTAGTATAAGAGCAAATTTTTTCTCTGCATTTATGTATATTTTTCTATTATATCTTTTTCAATTAATATATTTATTTTTATTTTTATAAAATATCAGGTTGGGTAACCTTGCTGTTTCTAGAAATTCCTATCAAATGCATTCCTTTTTTAACTGTTCCTTAGAACTATTTCTGTACTCGTGAAAAAAGCTTAATCCAATGTAGAGAAATAATATCTATAAATTTTTAACACTGTTATTTAATTATCTAATATAAATTAAAATAAACAAAGTACAAATTTAATTTTAAGAAATTGATAAAGAGCAATTATTATTTTAAAATTATAAAAATTATGTAAATTTTATTTTTTATATATACATTTCGTAACAAATATACGTAACTGAGTAAATCAACGTATAAAGTTCGTTTCCTCCATTTTGTTAGAATAAATTCAATAACATTTTTATAGCATTGATTTGATTTATTAATAGTTTAATAACAAAGTTATTTTACATGAAATTTTAACTAAACAAAACAATCAATGCTAAAATGTCAAGAAAAAGAAAAGGAAGCCCTTTGGTTAATATTAGTAAGTTGAAAAATTCATGGACAAAATTTTTAAAATAAACATGCCAAAAAATGTATATCTTAAAAATTTGTATTGTTATATTTTTTAATAGTTTTTGTATTGATATATAATAATACTGTTGAAAAATTTAAGACAAAAAATCTTTATTTATTATATTTTTTAATGTTTGTCTTATTATGTAATGATACTTGGTAAGTATTTGGATTAAACTTTTAAAAATCTTGCTACTTTGTTGAAAAAGTGGGCTCGTAGATTTTGAAGTGAGCAGCCAAATGCGTTCATCTCATATGAGGTTTAAAATTCTAATTTGAACTAAAAATTTTAATATTATTTATTAATTTAGTGATGTGTGTAACGCATGATATACATATTTATATATGTACATTCATATACTGTCATTTATATTTATAATTATCAGTTAAAGAACTGCTCATCAAACAGTTAAGACAGGCAATTTTTTTTAAAAGTTTTATGTAGAATAAAAAAGTATTTTTCTTTTTTTTTAATTTAAAAATAAATGTTTTGCACAAATTTTTTCATCAAAAATCTTTAATTGTATTGCAACTATTTGCTATTGGATAATTGTTATTCACAATAATTTATAAAAATTATGTATCTCAATTACTTTGTTTTTGAGTTTATTGTTGATTTAAACCAGATATCTTGAGTTAAAATATTTTGTAAATATTTAATGCAACTTGACTTATAATAAAATCTATATCAAAGGTGTAAAAATTTTTCTCACCTCTCATTGTTAACAAAGATGGGAATATTCGAGCTTCAGAGACAAATAAAACAAGAACTTCGTCAACTACAAAGATGCTTGCAGCTAACAAAATTGCTGTTTTTATTTGCCTCTAAAGATATAATATTCCCATCCTTGAAAATCTATATCGTTTAATTTTAACCAAATAAAATTTTTTTAAAAAAGTGCTAAAGAGACTAGTCTTAAATAATAATTATGCACAAAAGTAATAAGTAAAATATTTATTATTCTTTTATATTTTCTAATTTAATATAATTCAACATAAGAGCGTTCAATTGAATTGATTAATTAATTCCAAAATTTTTTATCAAATTATTTAAAAATCTAAATGCATTTCAATTATGCCTCAGATAATACAACTCATTGCAACACTATCATTTTCTAAATTGATTAGAAATTTTTATAAATAAATTCTGTATATCATCACAGAATAAAAAGTATAAGGTTAAGTTGCCATGGAATAAAGTTATTCACCTTACTAATAAATTTGGAAATTATTGTTTGAAATTTAATTACTATTAGATTGAAATATTTATAACTAACTTATTCATCCTGTTCCATTATTGACAATTTTTTAACCACGTAATACTATTTTTTTTTCAAACTTGATTTAACTAAGCTTAAATTCATATTATTTCTGGATTAGATGTAGATCAAATAGTATTTATTGAATAGAAGTAGTAAAAATATTCGTTGATTTTTCTTTTACTAATAGTAAACCAAGTAAGTATTTATTCTATAAAGGAACTACAAATGTTTACCAAGATTGTACAAATAGAATATGAAGCAAGTATTTTATTTGAATTGTACTGACTATTTTGTTTTTTTTTTCGTCTTATAATAGTCGCGGAATTAGCACGTCCTTTGATTTTATTTCTTTAATCTAGAGACTTTCTTAAATTTGGCACACATTGTATTCCAGATTTAAGTGTAAAAAGTAGTATTTAATTAAATACCAGTTTTTAATTCTTTTAATCAGGTTCTAAGGATAAGATAAAGAACATAAGTTTCCAACACTATTTTCATTTCAAACTTTGCAATGAGATATATAATGATCTAGTTTACGATTTTTGATACCAATTTTTGTCAAATTTGGCATTTTAATTAAAGTAATTGAAAATTAGATTGATAATATAGATTTTTTGGTTGTATTTTCTTCAATATCTTTCTCTTATGCAACTTTAATGTTTAAAAATATATATAACTTTTGCATCAATCATAAATGACCAAGAATAAATTAAGCTGAAATTTAGAACACCTGTAAAAATAAGTGATTCTTGGAATTAAAAATTAAAGGACTTATTTAGCATTCAGTTATTGCTTCAAAACAATATAAAAAACCGCTGCCAATTTTTTGGCAGAAAGCTTCCTCAAATAAATAGTTATTTCATATGCATTTAAAAATTTTTATTTTTTTTATTCATTGAATTACATTTTAAAAAGCTGAACATTTCTTACCAAAAAATAGATAATAGCAAAAAAATTTTTATAAATTTTCAAATTTATATCTTTTGAATTAATCAAATTACAATAATTGAAGACTACATAGTTACGAAAAACTAAAAATAAATTAAAGCATTTTTTTCTCTAAGAATGCCTTTTATCAGGAAAAAACTTTATTTCTTTTTTTTAAACATAATAATCAAAATAACTGGTCAAAATTTCAAATCAGTAGCTTTTGAATTATTCGAGATATACAACTTCGAAAAAATTTTAGTTTTTCAACAATAACATAAAAAATACAAAGTAAGTTCGTACTAAGCCGTACTAAGTTCGTACTGAGCCGTACTAATTTCGTACTAAGCCGTACTAAGTTTGTTCTCAGCCGTACTAAGTTTGTACTAAGCCGTACTGAGCTGTACTGAGCCGTACTAAGTTCGTACTGAGTTTGTATAACCTAAAAAATAAGTAAAAAAAAATAAATTGAACCTTTTTTTTCTTCTCTAAAAAATTTTGTCTGAAAAAAAATATTCTTAGTATATATTTTTAGTATGTTAAAATCACAAAAAACCAATTTTTCGAAAATTAAACAAAAAATAATTAAAGATCGCTGAAAAAAATTTTTTTACATTTCTTTCCAAGTTCCTTTAAAAAAACGATTTAATTCTTTTTGTCCGGTCAAAATCAAAAGATAGAAAAAACTTTTATGATTGATTAAAAAAAATGGATATATACATCCATATACGAAAAAGTAATTGCACGAAAAAATTTTTCAAAAAATAATATCCTCTGACTTCTTACATCATAAAAAACATTTTTAACACTTTATAAAAAAAATTTTTTTCTGCACGATCACAAGGCTTCCTCTTTAAGAAAGCAAAATTTAACAAACTTGCAAGCTTTAAAAATTCTTTTCATTGAGAGAAAGCAACGCATAATACAATACAATAATGCAAATGTCTAAAAAAAATAAAAAAAATTATTTTACTAGTTTTTTATTTTAGCTTATAAAAGCGTCTGATCTTAGAGAGGTCTAAAAAAGCAGATGCTTGGATCAATAATTTGAATAAAATTTAATTTGGAAAATCTACCTAAAAGCATACTTGAAAACACTAGAAAAATCTAACGCTTCTGGACTTTCTTTAATATTAAGTTTAATACCATAGTATACAATTTCTTCAGTTCTTGACTTTTTTTTCATTTGATGATGATAGCAATTAAAGAACGGTTTTTGTTTTATTTAGATAGAAAATATGTTTATATAAATAAAAAATATTTTTTTCAAAATTTATATATTTTTTAATGCTTTAAATTATCCAAGATAAATAAAAAGCACCATAGCATGCTTAAATCTTGATCTATGTAGTTATCTAAAAATTTTTATTTAACACTTTTTACTTAGCTTTAATTTGTCAAATGTACTTTAGGATTTATTAATGGGATGGGTACGTCGGTAACCCAACTTTACCGACATTAGCGTACTTATCAATTTTTTTAATAAAAACAGCGTAAAATTTAACAAAATACAAGATCATATGCACTTTCTTAGACCATTATCTATCATATAAAAAATCTTCAGGTCAAAAAATTGTCAGCACCCTAAAAAATTCTTGCTCTGAAGTGTT
>JAPYZE010002288.1:0-19313 GCA_030522805.1 Leptomastidea abnormis
TCATGAATGAATCAGATTGTAATCGATTGCAGGATTCGCTGCAAGCCCGAACCATCTTGGCGGTGGTAAGCTAATTTTCTAACGAAAATAGAAACATATGTATTATATACTTTTTTTTCTTTTTGCCTTCGCTATATAATAATTTTGCAGCAGTTAATATCGCCAAGATTTATAGAATATTATTAAAATTTTGGTTTTGTAGATAAATTTTCTATTTTTTAATACATACATCGTCCTTAATTTTTTATTTTTACACGATTTATCGTTTGTTCCACGTAATGTGTGAGCAGTATACCTATAGTATTTATATTATATTTTTTTATTGTAGGTGTAAATATATCCGTATAAAAATTTTAAAGGCCGTATTTTTTTTTAAATTTTCACGTTTGCCTGTATTTTTTGTTTGGCGTATTTTGACTTATATATTAATTTATGCACATACGCGAAATTAACTAACCGAGCTCAGCGAAACCTGCCGTAAAAATATATGCGTATATTATAACGTTCATTATGTTGACACAACGGATTAGTATAGCGAAAGATTCCGCTGAGGCTGGACGATTTTTTTAGCAAACGCAATGTTATTTTTTAATTTATAGTATTACATATAATAGAATTTAGATATACATATATACATAATATGAGTTATTGCTATAGTTGTTTGCTTTACTGCGATCGCATTATGTATTAATATCTATTTTATTTTTCAATTTGCGTAGCAGGTGTGCGCACTAGTTATATATTAATATACTGTACATATCATATAAAAATATACATACACGAAGCGTAGATATATTTTTTTCACCATTTGTATATACCTACACAATAAAAAGGGCTGTTTATTTTGCGTACTAAATAATAAAGCGATTAACACCGATACAAACTCGGTCATCAAATTATTACAGCTTAAAAATTTATTATTGAGATTAACAATTATATTTTGTAAATATCAAATGTATAACCTTACGAATTTAAATTGTTACTTCGCAGCAGACGCAGCTACGCCAGAACAGCGAGGTGAAGACGTTAGCGGTCGATTGATCTTCGCACCAGAAGACGCGATAAGTTTGAGCTTGGAATACCTGCCAACCGGTGCAGATCCACTCACGTTATTAACAAACAACAGCGAGCCAGAATCTAATGGTCCTACATCCGTATCAAAGTCAAAGCCGTTGTTAAACGGAATGGCAAATCGTCGCTATCTCCAGTGTCCGGCTATGGTAACCATAGCACACCTTAAAAAGTTCCTTGCGCTTAAATACAGCGTCGACATAACTCGTTTTAACATTGACATTTGCCATCGGTGCGCACCTTTACCCGAACACTGGACCCTTATGGATGTAGCTTATATATTTGCATGGAAGCGGGTAAGACTTATTATAATACACAACTTGGCTCTGAAAATTTTTCAAACTTTTAATTCGTTAATTATACCCTAAATGTTTTTTTTTTCTTTTTTAAATCTTTGCAGAATGCACCGATTCGCTTTTTCTATCGAATAACACAAGAGGAGCAGAGCTTGGAGGCACCACTTGACGATAGGCCATCAACGCCAGGCTTGGGTGCAACACAGCCTACGACAGTAGAACAGATCCATAACGAGTCAAACCAAAATAATAATCATCACCATCGATACGAGGAATCGATTCGAGCTGTCAGCAAGCTACCGTCAAATCAAGTTGCTACGATTTCCCAGTCCCAGACCAAGCTCGTACCACTCGCGCCAAAACCAGCTCCCGAGGCGAAACCTACTCTTGTCCCAGAAAAGCCAGTCGAACGAGTTTTAATTAAGGACTCATCCAGCACCGGCAGCAAGCCGACGCCTTCTTACGTTCCCCTCTCCGAATCGATGACCGCACGACAGGTCAAGAGCCCGATGAAAATTGCCAAGAGCCCGGACGGTCGTTACCAGGTGTTGCAGAGCCCCAGCAGCTCAAATTCCTCTTCTCCAGCCTATAAGCCTTCGACGTCGCTAACTGCCTCTAGCCCAGCCCCCGCACCGACCGCCGAGTTCAGCGTCGTTAGCATCAACGACGGCGCAAACTCGAAAGGATTCAAAATAACGCTGAAACAGTGCTCGCCTGGCACTCCCACCTCTGCTCCCAATGACACTCCCTCAAAGAAACCCAAGGTCATAAGCAACGTGCTGCTGCGCAACGCAGACAAATCTAATGGTGAGCAGGCTCAGGAAGCGCAGCAGCAGCAGCAGCAGCAGCGTCAAGAGAAACAGAAGCGCAAGGTCACCTTCCTTGACAGCCTTCCCGATGCGTCACACACTCCCAGTCCCGCCAAAATTAAGAAAACCACGGACCACAGCGATAAGAAGCAGTTCCTTCACGGCTTCAGGCTTGCCTCGAAGCAAGCTGCAGCCGTCGCTGCCACGCAGAATAATCCTCATTCCCAACAACAGAAGAATATCGGAGAGACGAATATGACATCCGCGTTGGAAAAGAAACAGCTTGAGGAAGCGTCAAAGAATTCGGAAACTACTAAACAACACCAGGGTACTGAGAGGCAGGTAAAGGAGACTTGCGAAGAGAAGTCAGCTGCGCTCTCAACGAAAATTCGACAAACCGAGACGAAAATAAACTCGACGAACATAGCCGACCGGTTGGGCGAAGCGAAACAAGCTAGCGAAAGCATAAATCCTGTGCAGCCGATCACTAGTACCACCAGCGAGACCCGGTCTCAACAGCCGATCGACGTTTATGCCTTTCCCAGTGATCCACCCACAACTGTGCCAACCGGCGCTGTCAAGCGCAAGTGTCCACCTGGATTACCCATATCTGAGATGCGTAAGAAGCAACAGCAACATCAGTCAGAGGCAATTGGACCTGTCAAGTGCTATAAAAATCAGGCCAAGTCATCGGTCTATGCAAAGCCACCTCCAAGTCCCACAAGCGTGAGTTTTCTAATATTCTTTAAGAAATTAAAAATAAATTAAATATCGTTGTTATACTTGGCAATTATTTCTGACCTCTTTTAATTTTGTAGAGCATGTCAAGCTCCAGCAGTAGCAGTAGCTTAGCCAGCTCGCCAAGCAGTGGTATAGCCTCGCCAGCCTTGAGCACGACTTCGCCTAAAAAGACCTCGGCCTCGCCAACAGTGATGATATCCAACGATACGCGCAATTTGCTCGATGGCTGCGGACTCAACATACCAGCGAGCCTCAGCATCACGCTGACCTCGCCTAAATCGCCGAATCAGGGCAGCGATCCCCCAGAAATGAGGAAGCAAGACTCTACACGCGGCCAGGCTAGCCTCGACTCCAATAAATTCAACCCCAGCATTACGTTGAATGATCGCTCGGTCGATCCCCAGGTGCTCAAGGCCCTGAAATCCGGTCAAATGCACATGCCCATTGCCCCGGCACCCAAGCCCGCAGTGAGAAAAGTAATTATATAAATTTAATGAAATATATTAAAGGCAACGTAAAAAATAATATATGTTATCTTGTTATATTAATCTCTTTTTTAGAATACCGGAGGTCGACCTTGCACACCAGAAAAGTTTAAACAGTTGACAGACAAGACTAAAGAAAAGGAAGAAGAAGAGGAGGAGGAGCTGGTTCGACCAAAATCTCCCAAAAACGTTTATAGAAAAGTAATATAAAGATTATTATAAAAATTATTATAAAATATTAAAAAGTAGTATAATATTTTTATTAAATTCTTTTTTTTTAGTTTACTGGTGCAGTGCCCGAAGACATTAAACGGTATTTTGTTGAATGCGAAGAATATAAAAAGAAGATGGCTTTATACATGTCCAAGATGTCCAAGAGAGCGAAAAATGTAATATAAAAATTAATATAACATATAAAAAAATTAATTAAATTACTTTTATACTATCATTGCTTTTAGAATGCCGAGGAGTTATCACTAGAACCGGCTAAACCAGCGGCTGCTAAGAAAACAGCGAGAAAAGTAATATTAAAATTAATATAAAATATAATTGAGAATCAAAAAAGGATTCTAATAATACTATTATTCTTGTAGTGTACTGCAGGTTTATCACCAAGACAAGCTAAATTGTTGGCTAACAGATACAAAAAGGAGGATCCTGAGAAACCAGTGAAAAAAGTAATATTAGATATGAAAAAGTAATATTGAGTGTAATGTATATTATTTTCATATCACGATAATTTTTTTTTTAGAATACTGGAGGTCGACCTTGTACACCAGAAGAATTTAAGCGGTTGACTGCTAAGCATAAAGAAGAAGAAGAAGAGCAGATGACTGAAAAACCCAAAATTACAGCAAGAAAGGTATTATAGATATTATTATAAAATATAAAAAAAATAATGTGAAATATTCTTACAATACAATTATTTTTAGTGTACTGGAGGTTTAACACCAGAACAAGCTAAACTATTGGCTTCTAGGTATAAAAAGGAAGGCCAAATGGAGGAACAGGTGGAAGAGCAGCCAAAGCCGGAAAAGACGGCAAGAAAGGTAATATTAAATTATTATAAAATGTTAAAAATAGCATAAAATATTTTTATAATATTATTTTTTACAGAGTACCATGGGTTTGACACGAGAAGAGTATGAAAAGTATGGCAGCCAAATGAAGGAGAAGATTACCTCGGCGCCCAAGATTACAGCGAGAAAAGTAAATTACATTTTTATGAAATATTATCAAAAAGTGATATAAAATATCTTTATAATATAATTCTTTTTAGTCTACTGCGGGTGCAACACCCGAACAAATAAAACAGTTAAGAATGTTAGGGCACATAGCCCCGGAGTCCAAGACTGCAGTGAGAAAAGTAATAAAAAAATTTATAAAGAATATTAATAATATAAGAAAAATATTAAAACCTTGTATTGTCATTTTTCTCAGAATACCGGAGGTCGACCTTGTACACCAGAAGAATTTAAACAATTGACGACCAAGCAAAAAGAAGAGGAGCAGATCACTCAAAAGCCCAAGGTCACAGCAAGAAAGGTATTATAAATATTAATGTAAAATATTAAAAAATAATATGAAATATTCTTACAATATAATTGTTTTTAGAATACGGGAGGTTTAACACCAGAACAGGCTAAACTGTTGGCTGCTAGGTACAGTAAGGAGGACCAAATAAAGGAACAGCTGGAAGAGCAGCCAAAGTCGGAAAAGACGGCAAGAAAAGTAATATTAAATTAATTTAAAATATTAAAAAATAATATGAAATATTCTTACAATACAATTGTTTTTAGAATACGGGAGGTTTAACACCAGAACAGGCCAAACTGGTGGCTGCCAGGTGGTACGGAAAGGACAAAGTGGAGTCGCCGATGGCACCACCGTTAAAGAAACCAATAAGAAAAGTAATATGAAATATTGAAAAGTAAGATAAAAAAATATAAAATATTCTTACACTGCTATTTTTCTCAGAACACCGGAGGTCGACCAATGACACCATCAGAATATAAACAGTGGACTGCCAAGGGTAGAGAAGAGAAGCAAATGGCTCCGCCACCGCCACCACCACTACCCCCAACTCCTCCGCCAGTACCACAACCCTCTCAGGCCCGTAATATACTCGATCTAAGTGGTTCCAAAAAAATGGATCTACAAACATTAAAGATTCCAACACCTCTTAGCAAGAATCTTAAAATTAAGCCGTCACCTAGCTTGGTAAGTGTCGGTCTTTTTTTTTGTAATTTATTAAATTGCAAAAATTCCTAATAACCCAGTGTGCTTACTGCGAGTAATCGTGTACAAGTCTAAAATTTATTTTTGGGTTATTGAATGTTTATGCAATAATTGTGAAATATTGTAAGGTATGGAATTCTATAGTAGAAATGACACCCTTATTATTGCTACTTTCAGAGTAACCAGTCCAAGGACGACTCGGATAAATTTCCGAGCAATGGTCAAGTGGTAACCCTGACCGATGGGCAAAGATATTATCGAGCCCCACCTGGCTCACTGACACCTGCAGCCCACCGAATAAGCGATATGCCGATGCCCGCACGCACACCAGTCTATGCTCCAAGCTGCTTTTCGAGTCCACCCGTGAGTCGGGCTCCCACCAGCTTTCCAATATTCCCCAGCCTCCAGAGTCTTTATGCGCTAAATCAAGCACCGAGCCTTGAACAGTTCCACATCGACTCCCGAATGCGTATGAATGCCGCCGCCGTTGCCGCTGCTGCTGCAGCTAGCAAGGATAACAACGGTAATCAAGCTAGCATGCCTGGTACTCAAATAAACAAGAGCCACCTCGCAGCCCAGTGTGCGCCTGTACAGCCTGCTAGATCAGCAGTTGGTTCATTCGCGGTACCCATCGCCAAGCAACTGCCAAGTGGAATCAAAATTACGCCAGTTGGACCAATTACCAAGGTGATCGCGAGTAGTGCAGCGGACAGTGAGACGACAACAACAACTACGACGACGACAACTACAACCAGCATGCCAGACTCTGGTGATTCAAAGAAGAATAACAGCTTGAAAGAAGGTTTGTCTCCTTCATTTTTTAACTTCAAATATCAATAGTCTCTAATAATAAAAAATTATATATCTTAACCGAATGACGTTAATATTTTTAGCCGCGTCAAAGAGTGAATGTGAGCAAAGTGAGAATTGTGCCTCCTCTAGCGAGACCAGAAGTACTCAACAACAACAACAACAACAACAACAACAACATCAGCAGCATGACGCAGCCAGTCCGAGAGTCACTTCCACGGCTTCGCCTTCGCCACCACCCAGTGTTGGGGAGTCAAGTGTTGACCCACCAGAGAAACCAAACTCTGAGTCCGAAAAGCGCCAGTCGCCGAGCAGCTCCGAAGCAGTTAACATCAACAAGTCACCAGAGAGTCCAGACTCTAGTTCTGTCGTCACTGAGAGTACCAATGTTCATCTTGCTGATGCGGCGACTGCGAAAGCCGACACGGACAAAAATTGTGGGCTGGCTTCCTCCACAGTGAAAACTGAGGACAAAGACGATCAACCAAGCGAAGTCAAGCCCATTCAAATCAAGGTAGAAACCAGTGAGCCCGAAAAACCTACTACTTCCGAGGCCTTCCAGAAACGCTTCCTTGCTGCCTTTCCCTCCAACGAATGGACGAACGTCGAGTTTGGAAACTTTATCAAAAGCCTCTCTTCGCTTCAAGCTGATGCGCAGTCCAAGAATGCCAAGGCAGCAGAATGAGACAGGGCACTTTTCCTGCGGAGCTACGTACGACTCACCAGGATATAAGAACTACGCTGTTGGCTCGTGGAAACTTTATTGCTTCCAAAAACAACGACAACCGTTTATCTTGCATTTACCCTAAATGGTATTGATGTGATTTTTGTTTTTCGTATAAGTAATCGAGCTTCTATTTTTAACTGATATAGAAGTAAACTGAAAGAAGAGATCAGAGTTAAAAAAAAAGGCATTTACATAGCTATATTACTGCCAAATTACTACCAAGTTCCGTTATTCGCAAAGTGACTCGTGCTTACTTACAGAAATCATCTCATGATCTCTACAGATTGCGACTGCTACTTGAATATCTTTTTTTTTATAATACTATTGTGATAAGGCGTTTTCTGTACTTGGAAACAACGTAACATTTTTTATACTTGAAAGTGATAAAGCGTGGGTAGTGAAAATTCCGATAATATATCGATAGCCGCTTATTGAATCTAAAAATTTATATTTTTGAACATGACAAGTTTTTATCGTTCGATATAGTTGGGCATAGATATCATATTTTTAAATTCAGTAAGAGGGCCGAACAATGATGCCGAAGTACTATAAACACAAACTCAGGTATTTTTGTTATATCATGTATATCTTTTATACACGTGAAATGTCCTGGGATGACGAAATATATGCACAAAAATATTTGATACATTTAAATTTATAAATGCATTAAACATTGAGAGCTTTAATGGTAACTGCCATAAAAATGTATCCAATTTAACTACAGTATTCTAATGAACTCTATTAAGGTATCTTAAACTGAGCATGTAAAGAGTGAAATGTGTATTGATATACATTTCGTTTATTTTGTTTAATATAATATTTTCAAATTTTTTGTTTGAAAATAAAAAAAATGAAAAAAACGTTGTTTTATCGATCTGAAATGCTGCTTATGTTTCGTAACTACGTTAGTGAGTAAAAATTGTACATTATTAAGCTTAATAGTCTCCAGGACTATAAAGGTCCTGTAGGATCAAGATTTGTTCCTTTAATTGTAGTCATATAGCGGCCGTTGTAGTTTTGTTTGCAGTTGCGTTTGGCGTTGTTAAGAACTTTAATTTACCTTAGATTTTGTTATACATTTATAAAACTTGCTCCTGTTACCTTGGTCCGCATGTTAAGCATCTCTTACTGTTTGTAATATTGTCGACCAAGGACGAATGGTTATCGAGAGCAAGTGACAATTGGTGCAGAGAGGCGCGTAAAATTATAATTTACAGCTGCAACTGAGAGAAAAAAAAAGAAGAATGTAATTTTCTTAGCCAAAGTTAACTAACTATTTAGAATCTTTGTTGCCATGCTCAACTTTGTGTGCGATATATGCAAGTTGATTTTGTATTGTATTTAATAATTAAAATTAAAAAAAATTATATAGATAATAGTATTGTAGTTGGTAAGCTGTAAATATATTTTTTATGAACAAGTAAAGTGATATCATATAAGTATCGATTAAAAATAAATGCTGAAATAAACGAAACATTGAAGCATTATATTTTACTACAAATAAATACACTACGTAATTGAGGTCAATATACAATAATATGTGTACAATCAGTATGACATAAATAATATTGCTCGCCTTCTTTTTTTTGTATGAGAAGTAAAAATTTCGTATTACCTTGTAAAAGCGAAAATCAATGTACAATATCGAATAAAAGTATTGTATTCCTATATAATTACAGATTTTACTATATATTCATTGCACTCTCTTTTTATTATTATTATTATTTTTTTTTTCTAATTAAACTTTGCACAACTAACGCATCCTCTTCCATACATCCATTATGAATATGAAAGGAAAAAAAAATAATAAGCATTTGAGGACAGTTCCCATAAAGCAAGCTGGAACAATCAATGTTACATGCACGTTACATTCCAATGATAAAATCTCGATTGCAAAACCCTGCCGACGAAGCAAATAAGCCAGGGATTCTCATCATCTATCTCTCACCCACACTGTGTACACTGCACACCTGGTTGATACTATACTGCTCATCCACAACATTTTACCTATAATATGCAGCAGCAGCAGCGACGAAGCACACGTATATAAGTATGTAACAGCCGAAAAACTTCAAACTTGGTGCACATTCAGCAGGTGGTATTGCCATTTGGGCCGTGCGCGGGTGGGCGCAGGGCGCTGATGAAGACGCGCATGCGCACCGCCCCCGCTCAGGCGCTTATATACTCTCTCGAACACTCGATGCGGCGGCTAAGTACACACAGTGTGTGCAGCCTACCTGTATAACTTAACTATCGCGGTGTCGGCGGATAAGCAAGGTGGAGGAGGAGAAGTCGCGGGACGCGAGTATGCACTAACACACAGAGTGTGTGCCGTGCCGCTGCTGTTATAAGTGTATAGTGCAGTGTTGCTATCGCTACGCGGCGGGCGCGTAAGAGGCAACCGAGCGACAACAATACCGTTTCGTCATCGCGGTACCGCCGCCGCTCTCTTCGGTGCCTACCTACCTGTACATACCTGTCCTATATAGGTATATATATATAATACTCGAGAGAGCGCACGCATCAGGAGGTAGGCCCCCGCCGGCCTGTCATGCCAGCTCGTCGTTGCCACCGAAGCGCGAATCCAGGTCGTCGTCGTCGTCGTCGTTCACGAACCTGCAGGGATCCCTTATCGGCGGCTGCAGAATCGAGACCAAGCAGCAGAAGCAACGCAAGCATCACGTATTATTAGTCTTCCGATCATCTCGAGTATAGGTGGGCACAGCCCCGATGACGCCTGGCTTCTGCTGCTGCTGCTGGGTGGAGCAGCTACAGAATTAAACACCAGCCGCCGGGGTATGTGCCGCCGCCTCGTCTCTGGACCAAGAGTCCCTTTGATGCTTTACCTGAAGCCTCGCCAGCGGTAAGGGCCCGAAAGCGATATGCTGAGGTTCCTATCGCGCCGCCGGGGCCGCACGGTCGGTACCCAGAACAACTCCTCCCAGATCAAGAATCAGCGACTGCCCAGCAACAAAAACATCGTCCAGTGCCGTGTTATCCTCCTCGATGGCGCGGATCTCTCCATCGAGCTTTCGGTAAGGCCAATCCCGGACATTCGATTTGCCCTTTCCCTCCCTCCCTGCCCCATACTACTTGCTTTTTCTCTCTTTCTCCTCCACCCACCCACCTTTATACAACTATATATACTCTCCTTCCAATCCCAACCATCCGCCTCGCTTTTATTCTTCACATTTTTCTTTTTCTCTCTTGCACTTTGCGATGCTGATTCTCTTCATGCTGTACATCCTCTAATGTTTTTGTTTTTTGTTTTGTTTTTTTTTTTTATTTATTTACAGAAAAAAGCATTGGCTAGTGATCTGTACGAACAGGTTTTTTATAGTCTAGATCTGATTGAGAAGGATTACTTTGGACTCCAGTACACAGATAGCAATAACGTGCAGCATTGGCTTGATCCAACAAAACCGATAAAAAAACAAGTTAAAAGTAAGCAACTTGATAAATTTATAGAAATTTGAAAACTTGTTTACGTAGTTGTTTGAAATAATAACTATATGTATTTTATAGTTGGACCTCCATACACCTTGAGATTAAAGGTTAAATTTTACTCATCGGAACCCAACACGTTGAGAGAAGAATTAACTCGGTATCAATTTTTTTTACAATTGAAGCAAGATGTCTTGGAAGGTAAACTTCACTGCCCTCACCAGACATTGGTACAACTTGCTGCACTGACATTACAATGTAAGTTTACTTTTTATACAAATATTGTATTAATTTTTGCACAATTCTCATAAATAATTGTTTGAATGATTATCTTGAATAGCTGAACTTGGAGATTATGACCCAACAGTGCACACAGCAGCAACTGTTTCAGAATTTCGATTTGTACCAAATCAAACTGAACAGTTGGAATTAGAAATATTGGAAGAGTACAAAAAATGTTTTGGATTAACTCCAGCTCAAGCTGAATCTGCGTACCTGGGCAAAGCCAAATGGCTAGACATGTATGGCGTGGACATGCACATGGTTATGGGGAAAGACTCCTGCGAGTATTCTCTTGGCTTAACACCGACAGGAATTTTGGTCTTTGAGGGAACTCAAAAAATCGGGCTGTTTTTCTGGCCCAAAATTGGTCTGCTGGACTTTAAAAAGAAAAAATTGACTCTAGTCGTGGTTGAAGAGGACGACGAAGGCCGGGAGCAGGAGCATACGTTCGTGTTTCGATTATCCAACGAAAAGGCTTGCAAGCATTTATGGAAGTGCGCGGTTGAGCACCACGCCTTCTTCAGACTGCGAGCGCCCGTGAAAGGAGCCAATAGTCGGCAAAATTTATTTCGCATGGGCTCGCGGTTCCGCTACAGCGGAAAGACTGAATTTCAGACGACACAACTGAATCGTGCCCGACGCACCGTGCAATTTGAACGAAGACCCAGCCAGCGCTACGCTCGACGGCAGAGTCATGTTTTACGAGACAGACAACGTCAGGTGCACGACCAGACGCAACAATTGTCATCCGGTAACCGTACGCTTCGCGAACTACTCTCTAGTTTCCGAATAGTCCGAACTTTGACTAATTCGAAATATTATGTAAACAGCCGAAGAGGAGCAGCCCGAGAGACAACCAAGCAGGTGCAGCAGTAGGAAGTCTTCGGTCTCGGACGCGAGTAGCGTTCAAGGTACGTCATCGCCTTTGGTGGACTCAATCCTGAAGTCTCTGGCGAAGGAGCAGCAGCCGCCGGAGCCGCGAAACGAGGCGGCCGTTGCCAGCAGCCAGAAGGAGACTGAGCCGGTGAAGGCAAGTTTGTCCATTGACGGTGTGACGTGCCAACCGACGACGACGCCTACGGTACCGAACAACCAAGTGATAGGAGCAACCGCTTTGCCACCTCGTACCCCTATACCACCTGAGTCTCTTAAATGCAACATTCTTAAGGCAAAAGCTCTCGAACAAGGCAAAAATTCAAATTTGGTATCGATCACCACAACAGATACGTCGGCAGTCGTAGCCGACAAAATACAACATTCCGCCGACGCGGCTACGATTGTCTCAGTGGTGAGTTTCAATATTATTTCTGATTGTGTTATAATTTGCTGCTACCTATTGTTGAGATTTATTTGGTTTTTGCATTTGAAATTAATGTTTTGTTTTATTTTTTGTGTTGTCGCTTTGTGTTGCTAGCTTCATGGGGGGATACACCTTGAGCTTTAAAAATTCTAGTGATAATAGTTAATGAGACAAATGCATATCTTTGTTTCTTTTAAATAAACATTGTAGAATTATGTAAGAAATAAAGTAGAATGATTTAAATCTAAAATTTAGATTTTTCAATTTGTTACAAAAAAAAATTGCAATTTCTTATAAAAACAAAATAGATTAAAATTATTAAAAAACCAAGAATAAAAAATAATGATCAACTCGAGGTGTACATGCCCTTTTTTACATGTTGTTGCTTTTCTGCTTTCCCTGCTACGTAGGGCGGCGATAAGCTGACCCTATCAGTCAGTGGCGCCTCGACAAGTCCCACACCGCTCGACGACGCGGTCACCGTAACGCATTTTTCACTTGATGGCTGGGGAATAATGCAACAGAAAACCACACCGAAGATTGCCAATCGCTCGCAAAATCCATTCAACCCGTTCACGGGCAGTGCAATTATAGAAGAGCCGACCGTTAGCAGCGTTGAAGAGGCCGCGTTACCAGCCAAAGATGAGCCCAAGACACCGGAGCCGCTGCTTGTACCCCAGGAGGAGAAAAAAATTAACACAAATCCCTTTATCGACTCTAATCCCTTTTATGGCATGCTCAATCCTTTTGCCTCCGATATGAACACAACACCAGCTTCTCCTAAACCCACCTCTTCGACACCAACCAGTCCGATTTCAAAAACACCGCTCATTGTCGAAGACGCACCGAAGGAGGATAAAACGGATTCTTCGGGAACGCCGGCTACCGTCAACGGTACCAGAGTAGTGAAAACGGAAGAGATACAAACGACTACGACTACCTTGACACATAAAGTAAGACACCGCTTGCGCACAGTTTTTAGCTATTGTTCTTATGTATATATCATTTTTTTTATTTTTTGCTAGCACACATTTAACCTTGTACCTTTTACACCTGTGGATTTGTAAAAAAAGTTGTTTTAAAAAATTTACTATAATACTGTGTGTATTCACATTAAAAAACGACGATTATATTTATCAAAAAATAAATATTGCGATTATTGTCGCATTTCTAAGAGTGTGACTTAAGACTTGCTCATGACTAATATCTTAATGAAGGTGATTAGACGTGCCGTCATTCGTTTAAAATATCTAATAGTCAGTCGCCTTTGATAAGCATTTGAAATAATTTATGAATACAAGCTTTGAATAATATATCTAATTGATAGAAAACATAGTTAATATTTAACTTAAAAATATATGTAAAAATATTGAGCTTAACTACACTACTTAAAATATACTAAAAAAAATTATTTTAAATTTTTAACAGGAAAATGGGCCTGCAGCGTCAGACATCAGCCCGTGGTTGGTAGCAGATCCAGCTCAAGCTCCACCGACCACTCAGAGCCCTACAAAGCACACTATAATAACTCGCAAAACAGTCATTACGACTCAATTGTAGATCTATTGTGGTCTATGCGTTTACCTATTACGTACGTTTAGTGTAACGTAAAAAAACTCTACACCATAGTATTACTATTTATAACAGAGTTGCTGAATTGATTTTCAAGTTTGAGCTTTGCATCCAACGAAGGTATGTCGCTAATAACTAATTGCGAATACATAGAAAGCTACTTCTACAGCGCTAAGCAATTTTCCTAACTGGTGCTACCATTGCTTTCCCAGATAATGATTTTATTATTACTGTGTAGATAGATTTTAAAGAAAACTTCAAAACTTGTTGAAGTTACAATATCGAAATCGAAAAAATTTTAGGCTCTGGTAGATCATGTGCCATGTTTCTTGAAAGATGGTTTTTCTTATAATAGTAAGAAAAAATTTTAACGAAGCTTTTAAAAACTGTGATTTTGTCATAATGCAGACTAAAACCAGTAAACATTTTTTATTCTTATAAACTTCCTTTTTGATCGGAATTTACCCATGCAATTCAAAAGACTGGAATTTACATGTTTTTAGAGAAAATTTTTCTGAAAGACGTGGCTAGACTAAAATAATTTTTATAAACCCCTTGCCACAGTAAAAATTAAACGTGCCTTAAAATATACAAATTTGTACTTACGTTGGTGCAGCGAAGACTGTTATCCATTTTTTACCAAGTAAAAAATCATCTTTTTTAAAATAAGGTAGTGAGATTAGTCGAAGTATAAAGCGAGTCGAACGTATTAAAACAATATCTTCATTCTCATAAATTATAAAGTTTATTTGAAAACTTTCAATCACAACGATATGGTCGGATATAGAAGTTGAGATACATGTAAATAAAGATATAAAATTAGATGAGAAATTTTTTACTTTAGATGCAGTATTAAACAAATGTTTTATAAATGTTTACTTATTATTGTACTTAAAAATATTTAAAAGTTTTATTTTTTCTGACTTATGCATTCCTTTTTGATCTCTATAGTCAAACTTATTCAGGCATTAAGAATATACAAATACGACTCGTGCATAGTCATGCATTTATTACTAAATATTTACTAAAGTAATGTGCGTCCAGTATAATTTTTATCACTGAATTGAGTGTTTAGCACCAATTTAAATAAAGCTATTTTAAGTGTAATAAAATTAAATTGCAATATTCGGAATTTTTATGTGCATTGTTATAAAGTTATATTATGTAAATTTTGCTTTTTAATATAGATATATGTATATGTGTATATCATAGATGTTAAATACATTTTTGAGAACACAAGTTGCCTTACGTATACTTAATTATAAAGAAAAAATAAATAAATGAAACCTCAAATGCTTCTTTTTTATTGCTTGATAAGTGTATTTAAAAATAAAAATTTATTCAATTTAGATTTAACATTTTGTTGAAAATATTAAAATTTTATACATTTTGACGAATAAATTTTTGAACAATATTACAATTTATCATTAGATATTTTAATGTAGTTTATGAAAGTCCTGTTTAAAAATTTTCATTCAAAAAAATGTGAGTTCAATACTTTTATAATAAATATGTAAGTCTTTCACGTCGTGTCCTAATAAAAATAGACAATAACTAATACTGTGTGATTATTATCTATTGTAATTTCAAATGCTTCCTACTATTCCTTCAAATTATTGATATAAATGAAATTTAAATAAAAACATAAAAATCAAGTACAGGTAAGAAGAACATAAATTGTGTAAAAATTAACGTCAAACTTGGTTGAATTGTCGACGTTTGCCCAACTTTGGTGATACCGGAATGGTTAGATTTCGCGTTTTAACGTTCGGCAATGGTACGTATTTCCTTATGGGATGAGCTTTGAAAGGAGTAAATACCTGGTTACTCTCTTCTTGACTCTTATGTCCAACTTTGCGTTCCTGTAATTAAAATCATACATGACAATTTCAATATTTATAGAGTACCTATATATATTTTTTTTATAAATGACGGATATTACAGAATGAATATAACATACCTTTTTCTCTAAAACCAAATTACGTTTATTCAAATCTCTTTGAGCCATTGGTATAGTCGACGACTTTACATTATTAATCGATTTTTTCGTGTTAATTTTGGTAGTAGGTCGTTCTCCACTTGTCCTTGGAACGAGCGTTAAACGATTGTTACCCCGACCAGTTTTCTTATTTTCCTTTCCTAGTCGTTCTTGATTCGACCTACGCTTTTCTCTCATAGCCAGCAAGAGTCGAGGTGATTTTGGACATTTTGGAACTACAGATACGACGATTGTCGGCTGATTGTTCGTCGCGCTTTTGGATCGTCGTTTTTTAGTCTGTATTAAAAAAAAAATTAAAAATATTAAAAATATTTGCATAAACAGGTGTTATAGTGATGTTTCTTTTTACATTTATACCTTTGAATAAACACCGGATCTCCTTGATGTTTTTCCATTTTGAGCTTTTCTCTATAATCATAGAAAAATTCATATAGGTTTTTAAAAAAATTACAAAAATCATACAAATTATAATCTTTCTGTAAAACTTTATTTTCTTACGGTTTTATCTGCAGTGGAAGGACAGCCAGTAAATCGATTATCATTCGCCTTAAGAGTCTCCCAATTCTGAAACGAAGAGCTGGTGCTGCAAGCAAATGTATCGATGACGTTCTCGGAATATCGCTTCGAGTCTTTTTCATTTCGCTTCTTCGTCTCGTTAAATCTTGTAAAAAAATTTTTTATTAATAAATCTATCAACAACTTGATTCAAAATTAAATGTAAAAATTTACATACTGCTGTGTATGACGTTGTTTACGATAATTCAATAAATTTTGACGTCCTATAAACAAAATAATATATAACGTATCAAATATGAATACTCGAACAAATTTAAATAGTAAATAAAAACATCTACTCTAAATATGTAACGAACATCAGTTAGGCTTTGTTGTTTTAAATCGAAAGTATACCTATATCCTATATACACATACCAAACATTGGAGGTGTAAGCAAAGTATTTTGCAACTTGAACGAAATTTTTGATTTAGCTTCCACAGTAGCATCAAAATTCGGTGTCAAATCCAGCAAAAGCGTTTTGTTTTGATCGAAATTTGGCGTCGACGATGATCGTTGAGAAAAAATAATCATTGACTTGTTGTCGTTAGTGTTGGTCGAACTTGCCATTTTTATACATGCACTAGCTGCTAATTGCACTTTACACTTATGTTAATTGATATATAAAATAATTTTAGCAAAAAGAATTTTAATAATTTGTTTAATTATAAGTAAAAGAAGTCAAATTTTGTTTGAGACCCAATAACACAATATGCCCGTGTTTACATTATCACGTTCCGATGATAACTAAACGATCGGATTTGAAATGTCTCGTTATTCGGAATACGGACTAATTGTATATAACTGCGAGAATTCAAATTTAAAGATATAAAATCAGTTTTCATTTCAATATTTTCTTTAAAATATTTTTCATATTTATTTCTTTCAATTTTGAATTATATTTAAAATAAAAATGATAAATTTAAATTTATTCAATTTATTTATGAATTCAATTATGAATCTATTAGTTTGCATTATTCTGCACTTTTAACAAAATTTTTTAGAACATTTTCTAATGTACACATAAACAAATGTAGGTAAAATTTTGCAGCTGACGCGCAATTTGGCTTCTTTTTAATGTATAAGGAAAGCCAATTGCAATATATATTTCATACAGCTTCTCTACGATATATACCTATATTAGTACAAAATGAAATCAATCTGTAGAAAGTGACTTGTTTAATGCCATCGATATAGCTTTTTATTTATTTTTTTTTTTATTTTTATTATATTCCAATCTTCTATTAAACATAATATATTCAACAAAAAAATTTTGAACAAAAAAAAAAATGTAAAATGATATTAAAAAAGAACGATATAATTAAATTCATTTAAATTATAATTTTAATTTCTCTTTCAATCTTGAAATCAAAGTATTTTCAGCGTTAAATTAGCAGAAGAAAAAAAATAAGATCAATTAAAAGAAAAAAAAATTCAACACAAAAAAAAGGTATAATAATAAGATGTTGTAGGCAGTAGGCTAGAGAGTAATTGTTATCATCAACACAAAAAAAAGGTATAATAATAAGATGTTGTAGGCAGTAGGCTAGAGAGTAATTGTTATCATGTATTTAGCGGCACATACCGGTATATATATGTACACGCCTGCTGTTTAGAGCTGACCATCCAGTATAATACCAATGTGAACCATCACTTGCTACACAGCACACATACACATACACATATACATACACTACGGCATCAGAGGAGAAAGTCCAAGTTTTGAAGATCAGCAACGGTACCGTTTCTTAGCCTTAATCGGATAAAGATACAGAAAGTAGACCTACGGATCTCTTCTCAACATTTATGACTTGCCGCAACATCCATACATATAGCTATAAATTTTATATATGTGTACCTATATATACATTCATCATTATAAACATACAATATTTGTATAACTGCAATTATATATGGAAATGTCCTACATACAATATATACGTATAACATGTGTGTATAAACATACCTATATATATTTTTTACATTATAAAAACATTTTATCTACTTTTTTTATACTACAAAAAAAATTTCACGTATTCTTTAATATCGATTTTTAAAAAAATTCAAGTGCAATTGAATATTTATTAATATTCATGATGTTTACAATTTTTTTTTTATAAAAATTCAAACTTTTACATCGCGTTTATAAGTGACCACTCTATAAGTATTAAAGATTTAACAGGTAGGTATAATATCAAAGTACTCCAAATACATATTAATTAAATGAATAGATTAAATATATTCAATGACGATATAATATAAGTAAATTAAAACTATAATTTAAAAATAAAAAAATGTTGGTATCTTCGATACGATATGAAATAAGATGGAAAATTGGTCTATATCTAATTAAAAAATATCAATAAACAATAATTCAAATCGTTTAAATTTTAAATTCTTTTTATTGCCGCACACATATTGAATATTTTATAGTTTTGTAAATCAATGATAGACGTTTCATAAATGAATTTTAAGAGCAACACCTGTTGCATCCGGCAAAATTTTTGCGCAACATTTTTCGAAATGAAATTGACAAAACAGTTGATGTAAAATTGGAATAGACAATGAGGCCCAATTTGTGCAGGATGTGTCGATAGAAAAATCATAAATTATGCATTATCGATAAAAAAAAACTACGTATGATTGCAGTTTTAATTTATCATTAATATTTTTGAATAATATTTATAAAATCAATTTAATTTTAATAATGATTTTACTGATCGATTTTTATTATAATTTCAACGAGTAAATACTTTAAAACTCATATGTACAATAGAGCATCCTAATATATATTTCTCACATAATTATGATTTTTTTTAATCTTTTAAATTTCACACACTTCAAAAATAGTTCTTAATGTTTGCATTTTCACAAAAAAAAAAAAACAATATTTTTTCTATTATATTTTGCTTTCTTTCGACAGTCGATTAATATTAAAATGAATTAAAATGAATTTAGGCTGCTGTTGTGCTTTATGGAAGGGGAA
>JAPYZE010002289.1:3704-27021 GCA_030522805.1 Leptomastidea abnormis
CTTTGTAATAATTTTTGATGTTGTACCTTTCTTCGTAATAATTTTAGGGCTATGTCTTTATCGCTATATTCTGAGTTGTGCCCTTCTTCTTCCGAGGCAGCGATATATCGTTGAGTATTTTATTGTTTCCTCTCTCTCTTTAAAGCCTAGTACAGGCTGCTCTCGGACGCAGCGCGAGTGAGCGAACGATATACACGACGTGACCGCTTTTGTATTGGAGTGACAGGCTGGAAACGAAGCTTCTACTATACCTACTACTACTACTACTACTCTGCTCCTGTTGCTTCTCTCGTGAGTATATAGCTCGAAGCCTCTGTTGCTCGCTTGCTTGCGAGCGCGCAAGCGAATTGAACGAATGCGAATGTGATGCGCCTGGATAGTGTTTCTATATAGCGTTGGACGTGAGCATCCTTTAGAACGGGTCTCGTCCTCCATATTCTCTCGATGGGCAATCTTTTCCGTCAGCCACCCCTCACCACCGTCCGCCGCCACCGACTGCCTTTCACACGCCATTTCGACGTAATTTTAAATCGTTGAAATTCATACTATATATATCTATCTCTATATGTAATACTATTACTATTGCTACTTGTTTTTTTTTATGGCTTATCCTTATTGTGTATGTGTACGTTCATTTTTATTTTTAAACGCCTGCTGCTCATATATAAACTTTTGGTCAATAATTATTTTTTTTTCTCTTCTCTACATTTTTTTTTTTATTTCTTTCTTTTTTTTTTTTTAATTACTTTGCACTGCTGTGAGTAGGTATATTTATATACGAGTCGAGTATATGAGGTTTGTAAAAAAGATTTCTCAATACTATAGAGTTTTACGAGCAACGCAATATATCCTATACATATACCTACTTTGTGTTGGTACAAAACGTTACAATTATTGGATGAATCATATTATATATTGCAGTTACAATAATCGTTCTTCTTGTAAGTTTTTTTTTCTATCGAGATATTGATGCAATATTATGCAACTATATCTTTTTAAATAGACACGCTTTTTCAATTTTCCAAAGTGATATTTTACGTTGAATTAGTATCTTATAAATGAGAATTTTTATTACAGCTAAATATACATTAATCAACGAATATTCCAAGGAATCCTTATAGCACACACCAGACATAATTTTCTTTTGACTGTCATTTAACATCCTCTCTTCTTAAAAATATTCCAGAACAGAAGCAGATATAACTGTAAATAAGCGAATACAGCAAAGCTTGCAAAAAAGTCTTGAGTGTGATTAACGAGTCGTAATGATTTAAAAGAAAAATGCTTCTTCATTTTTTTTTAAATATGGGATCCACCTACAAAGTCTGTCCTAGAGTTTTTTTTTTTTTTTTTTTTTTGAACGGAAACTTTGCTATTTTTGCATGGCGTGAGCCCTTTAAAGTTTAGGGCTTAATTTTTGTAGATTTAACGAGTCTGATGCTGCTGCTCGTCATTTATTTTACTGACGTTGTATATGCACACACGTGTGGAGATATTATTGAAGAAACATAAAAATACTGGTCGGATCTGGCGCAGCTATACACGGCTAGCCTGTGCTGCCACCTGATGCTTTCATAGTGGTAGCTTTTATCCTAATTTTTTTAATTATACGTACATATTTTGTACGATCATTGTTTTTTTAATTTTATTGATTCTGTCAGTTTTTCAAATGCTGAATTCCAATTACAATTTATCAATTGAAACAATTAATTTGCACAAGTTTGTATTCATAATCAAATATTATATGAAATAGAAAAAAGAAAATCACTTCAATAACAATATTTTTTGAAATATTTTTTTATTTCAGAAAAATAATACGCTAAGCTGCAAAAATCAACTCATTCATCTTATCAAAACACTAAACTGTCTAATACGTCCAGCCTTTGGCCTATTGGTCAAAATCCTCATAAAAACCTTATAATATAACAAATAAAGCATTTTTGGAAGAAATCATAATTCGTCGCATGTGCAGCACACTGAGCACACACATTATACACACATGGACAAACGATTATTAGGATGTGTAAGAAGAAGCGAGGGGTTGTTAGAAAGTTCGCAAGATTTCTGAATATGTATATACTCTCGAGGAGAGCTACTGCAGCAGGAGATCATTCTTTTTTTTATTCATCTTACCATTTTTTTTATCTTTCTCTCTTATTTTTTTTCTTCCACACTAACCGCGTGTCGCGAATATTCATCGGATGATAATTAACGACGAAAGCCGGTGCAAACACATCGTTGCGCGGTCGAAGAACCCGGCTGGCAGTAGTAGTAGCAGCAAACGACGACGACGACGACCTCTCTCCTTTCCTATATGTGTGTATATATGTATATGTATATATGCGTGGCGTGGTAACGTCGACGACTCTCTGCAAGCTACAGACGACCTGGCGCGCAAGTAAGCGATGATGATGATGAGTCAAGCACCCGCAGTTCTCTCTCCGCTATCTTTCTCTCTCACGCGTACCTCGGCCTTGCAAATTTCTCGGCGGACGGTTTACGAGTGGTCATAACGACATGTACGGATGGAGCTAGAGGGGGGGGGGAGTAAAGGTGGAGACTCTTATGAGCTCCTGCTTATATTCGATTGAGACGTTAATTAGGAGCAGATGGATGATGACTGCTGCTATTGCTGCTGATGCTACGTGCTGCTGGATCGAGTAAACTTTTGCTTTATTGGTACTTCAATTTTTATAACGACTATGTGTATAATATACAGTTTTTTTTCTTTTTTGTTGTTGTTGTTTTTGTGGTAAAAAGTCTGCCGTGGGAAATGCGTGTGAAAGTCATGTATAAACTGTTAAAGTTTGATGATACATACGTGGCAAGTGTAAGTTGTTGGGCAGAAATGCAAAAAAAAAAAATTTTTTTTGGTTAAAAAAAAACAACAAAATAAAAAAAAATGAAAAGAAAAGAAATTTACATTCGACTATGGGAGAAGAAAAACCAGAATTCGTCCGTGAACCGCTACGAACGTTTCGAGGACACATTCGTGCAAAAGTTTCAAGATAAAGAGCCTTTCTTTTCGCGCTATATGCCAGGAGTATAAATGCTCTCTCTCTCTCTCTCTTTTTCTCTTTCTTGCATCCCGCTGTTTTTCTTCTCTGTCTTTATATTCTGCTTCTCATTCTTTTCATATATTCATCTTTCTTTTTTCTTTCTCTCCCTCTCTCTCTCTTCTGACTTTTTTCTTATTACGTTCTCTTGTTTTTCCGTTATTTTTCTTTGCAGACTCGAGCGCGTGAATAAAGGATAATAAATTTTGTAAGAATCAACGTATGCGCTAAGAGCTTTGTTTGTATAATAATGTCGGCTTGTAGACGTTTAAGCACGAGTCAGAGTGAATAAGAAAGAGAGAGAGAGAGAGAAAAAAAGAGAAGCGCTAACTTAACGAGCTTTCGTTTCCGTCTCTTCTCACGGAGATAAAGGGACGTTAAACTTTAGAGGAGAAAAAAAAGTTACGACTTGTGGCGATCATCAGCCGTTTTGAATAAGTTACGTGCCAGATTCGTAATGTTTTAAATGGAAGCTACAGCTCTTTATATCTCTTAAAATCAACAAAATCAAAATATTTTGTCGATTAAGTCTTACAGTATTTTTTAAGTATTTAATTAATAATTTTTCAAAAGTATTAAGCAACATTTATTTTGCATTTATAAATTTATTATTTAAACATTTGAAACTATTTTATAGAATTATCATTTTTGTAAAACAACAACAACAACGGGAAATTATTAATTATAAATCAAATCTAATTCACATATACATCAGGGCACATGATGAAATGAATCTAAAAATATAAATATGGAATTATGGCAGAATAATACAGGCAATAATTGAATAAAAAAAATTTAACATAAGATTATCATCATGCAAGCGTGTTATATATGTTCTTTCATAATATTTTTATTGCATTTACGAGCTAATGTTTGAGTTCATTCGCCTTCAGCTTTTTTTTTTATTTTAACCGAGTTTTCTGTTGCGCTTAGTACCACCAGCCTGTGGTATTATTTTAACTTAGCAACAAAGTGCAAACGATAATAAACTTCTTGAACAATGAATGAACGCATTAAAAAATTAATTGCACAATACAATTTGATTAAGAATATATTATTATAAGCTCTTGTTTATTCTGATGTAAAGTTATAAATTTTTTACTAAACTAGACTCTGCTAAATATTAAAAGCCATAAATTATCACATTCGCGTAATTATACGTTACTTATTTGCATATTACGTTAAATGTACGACAACCAGTCCCTTTTTTTTTTTTAATTGAATATTAAAAAAAAAAATGTATGCACCGATTTATTTGAAACATTTTAAAACTGTATCAATAAACCATCAGTGATTTACATAAAAAAAATGAATTATCTACTTTGCCAAACCTGTAATTAAAATGATTGATCGAGTAACTACATATACATAATCACACACGCACACATTTGTTCATACATGTATACATACACGTAACACATATACACATACAAAATTTTCGTTGAACTTCAAACTCGTTACAACTTCGGGGGGGGGGGGGAGTGGATCTTGTAATCTTGCAAAGTTGGGCGAATATTAAATTAGCGAAATGTCGAGAGCTTATACCGTACTTACGTGAACAGTAGGAGAAGGAGGGAGTTGCAAAAAGTTTCTTCATCTCTTAAAAAGCCCCCTCCTCCCTCCAACCCTGACTCATACCACTTTTCACTTATCGGCCAGTAATCCTCGACTAATTCCCCTCCTTCTCTTTTTTTTTTCTTACAAAGCGCGTGTCCGTGTACACTCGCAAGCTCTCCCCCCTTTCTTTTTCAACTTGCAACTCGCGTGCTACTCATACTCTCCATATGCTAGCTCCATCTTTTTTCCTTTAACGTCGCGCAAGGTTTAAAAAGGAGAAGGTTTGCTCTCTCTCGCGCGTGGTGTATTACCAGGCCAAGAGAGTCGCGCGTGGTTATCGAACCCGGAGTACACTCAAGGGGGTTGCCCGCGGTACATTTAACCAGGGAATGCGTTACTTGGCTTCGGGACACTCGACTTTTCTTGAGATATGCGGCTCTTTCCGTACAGTTTCTCTATCAAGCGAAAGAGAAAGAGAGAGAGAGAGAGAGAGAGAGAGAGAGAGAGAGAGAGAGAGAGAGATGCTTTAGATGCGTTTTAAGAAAGAAATGGAAGAGAGGAGGGAGGATGAAGAGAGAACCGAACACGGCCATTAATGTTACGAGACTCCAAGCTGATTGCTTCTTTTTTTTTTTTCTTCTTTCTTACCTTGCCGATCCCGAACATTCTTGTTGTGTAAGCCAGATAGGTAAAGAAAGAGAGATATATATGATGTCCAATGTAATTAGGTTCTTTGACCTGAGTTTAGGCCTTGCTTGTTTCACAAATTGCTTTGGTTAAAGGAATGCGTGCGTGCGACAAACTTTTTATATACAAACACATACACTTTAGAGTATCCCGCTGTTAATGTTTAATTTTATCGCTGACAAGTACTTATACCACACACAAATAACTTACCTGTGCTCACGATAAAATACGTAATATTTTTTTTTTTTTTTTTTTAATTACACTTATAGGTATGTATGTATATTTAAAAAAAAATAAAGAAAGGTGGTAATCGTAATTTCATATGCGAATAAATATATATTTAATATACGTATGGCAATTCTTCTATGGCAATAAAATAATAAAAGTAATAATTAATTTTATTTTTCGCTTAAAAGGTGAGTGTGTTATTATGATGGTAGGCGTTTTTATGACCTCGATATATATGTATACGACCGACGATATCAAATAAATTTATCAATACTTTGTATCATTAATACATGTTTTATTAAGTATATATAAAATACATATATAGGTATGTATATCTTATCTTCTGGTAATACACGACTTTTCACTATATATCAGATAACAGGTTTCAAAACTACTTAAACCATATCAAGCGTATCCTTTTTCGCATTAATCTCAAATTTTATCGGTTTCTTGGTCTCTCATACATATATTTGCCAGAGTATAGGAGGTGATAAAGGGGAGGGGGGGGATGAAGTTTGTTTGTTTTTAAAAGAATTATTTAGCTGGTAGCTGACGAGCTCCGTTAGGATCTTTTGTTTATAAAAGCGGCAAGGCTTTCTGGAAAACATACAAACGCGCGCGCGTGATTCACGTTTAAATGGATAGCTTGCAAGAACTACCATATATAAATTGCCTTTTTTTTATTTTATTTTTAAACCGCATATAAAAGACGCGAAAATTAGCACTGCGATATTTTTAACAAGATAAATCACAGTTAAGAAGTGAAAAAAAAAACCTTAATTTCCATGTCACTCAGCAGCACAGTAACAGGACAGTTAACGCGCAAACCACCTTCCCCTCTCCCCTACATCGCTATCTCTGCTCAGCTTGCTGCTGCTGTATGTATGTATGTATTTCTTGCCCGCGTTCAGCGAAATACTTTCTTCGCGAAAAGCTATTTTAATGAGTTTAAACGAATAATTTCCAAAGCCATGTGTGATATTTTTAAATTACATTCCAACTCTTGAAAATTTATTCATGTATTACCGTTAATTAAAAAACAAGCTTAATCGATAAACAACATTGACAACATTGAATTTTTTTTTTTTTTTTTACCATACACCATAAATTTTATCAAAACCTACCTTAAAAACATTTTTGAAAAGCTTAAAAAAAAAAAATTCAAACTTTCGTGCCCAAATCATACTCAAGGTAATTTGAATACTCAGGTATATAACGGGCAACGACCACACTACACCGCGCGAGCTTTTCAAAGAATCGAAAAACTGCACGCTGCATCCGTATATAAGAAATGCAAAAATAAAAAAAAAATCCTCTTAATGCCCATACATCTCCAAGCGCTTTTACCCATAAGACGCTCTCTTAAGAAGAAGAAAAAAAATGCTAAAGAAAAAAATGTTGGAGCTCCGTGAGCCACAAATCCGTGGTGGCGTCTCATACCCCCTCCTTCCTACCTCTACTTCACAGAAATCCCGTTGGTTCTCTCGCGAGGAAATAAAAGGTGCGCTCTCTCTCTCTCGCGCAAGCTCTCTCGACGAGAGCGGGTGGCTCGTTAATCGGCACGCGGAATCAATCGACAGATAAGGCGTCGCTCGCTTGCTCGCTTATTCACTCACTCACTCACTCACTCTACTCTTTCTCGCAACTCGTGTGTGTCTCGCTGATGCATAAATCCCAGCGGCCCAAGTAATCGACTTTAATGGCTAAGAGAGAAAGAGAGAATATACCTGTATAAAATGGCTAAGAAGAGAGAGAGAGAGAGAGAGAGAGAGAGAGAACCTGCCGGAAGCTAACGTGCAGCGTTCCGTCACTTTTAAGCGCTATCTATACTTGGACTATGTTCTTTCTTTCTCTCTCTCTCGACAGCCCGCATTTGCACACAGTGAAAAATCATTTTTGTAAATCAGGAATTTTTTTTTTCTTTTTTTTTTTATAGAGCCAAGTATGAGGCCGAGAGAGAGCGCGGAAGCTAACGATGACCTTGCTTCTTGCTTTCTTTTGTTTCTTAAATGACTATGAGGGCTTGTTGTTTTCCGAGATGAAGGTTGTGAGGCGCGCTTTTAATAAAATGTATAGCTTGATGAAGACAAGAGTGTGAATTGTGAGCTTTATTAAGCGCATAATATGCAGCAGATGAATTTATCTTTTGTGTGTGTATATTGAATAGGTATAGGTATATTATTTTTGGAATATTTTATTTATTTCAGGTATGAGTCACTCTTTTGGTATACCTATATTTTGTTTTGTGTTTTATATTATTGTATTTTAGAAATAAGTTGCTAGATTATTATTTTTAATTTTTATGAAAATTATTTAATTAATAACTTGTTTCAATTAGTACTGATGTAAAATTTAAATTATTATGAGATTTCGTTTATATATAGCTTATTTAAGATATGGTTTTAGGATAATGGTGTTATGTTAATTATATATGTTGTTTAAAGGTTAAAGGGTTTTCACTGCAACACCTTGAAAAAGATATTTTTCTACTTTATGACTCATATATACATATCCTTCTAGTCTTTCGTAATATTACCAACTGCTAAAAGGCTTTATCTTATAACCTACAAGAAATAAACTACGTATTTTCTAGAAAAAGTTTTAAACAAAACTCGTAAAAAATAAAAGTTGAAAAACTATATAAATGCATTTTCAGTGGCAATAGAAGATTTTATATTCAACAACTACAGCAATATTATAGTTAAGATAGGCTAAGTAGTATAAGTAGTGAGAAATTTAGGTCAAGTACTTACCTTATCGGGGGAGGCTGTTAATATTTTAATTACTTTTTAGTTCACACACGCACACGCAGTATTTACCTGAAATCATATATATGTGTCGTTTTAATATTATCGTTAACATTTTTTTTATTTTTATATAGTTTTAAATTTTATTAAAATAACACAACTTAATAATATCTAAAATAGCTTGTAACGTTAAAACTTTAAGTAATAAATGCAATGGTACAGTGAAATAAACTTTGAATCGGTAACAAGTTATTATAAATGAGAAAAAATTAAAATCCTTATTGCCTGACACAAGCATTATCAATTAGTTTTTACAAGATCGAGCTTTTCATCATCATCGTAAATACTTTATTATATTTCCAAGTATTAATATTTTAATAAAGTTTGATACATTTTAAAATTATTTCTTAACTATCAATCATTAAAAAAATAAAAAATAAATTAAATTAAATTTATCAAGAATTTATAACAGTTTGTATTGAGCTCTCTTGTGAATTCGATATTTCAGCATCTGTCTCCCATCTTTAATATTTTCAAGTCAAGATACTCTCAGGAGCTTTCGGTCAACGATCGACGACACTGCAACTAAGAGACACACGCGTTCATACTCAACACGTGAGAAAAAAGTGGAAAAGCGGACGAACTGCTCCCTCTCTCTCTCTTTTAAGCCGCTATGTTTACGCAAATGATCGGCGCAAACTCATAAATATAACCGGACAATTAACACGTTGCGTTTATATATATGAAGAGAATGTTTGTGTGTGTATATGTGTATGTATAGCGTAAACGGTCGCGTCAAAACGAAAAGCTAAAAAAAAAAAACGCGCAAGAGAACGAGTACATAGCTTGCTCTTCTCGGCTTCTTTATCCTTCGTTCTCCTTTTTTCCTGGCTTCTTTAGCTCTCTCTTGCGCTCGCGCGCGAGCTCGGCTGGTCTCGAAGCTCTGGACACGTTTTTCCTCTCTCTCTCTCTCTCTCTCACTCTTTCTCTTTTACAGCGAGCAAGCGAGCGGCTGACACTGACACTGACGTGACTCATCAGCCTCTCTGTCTCTCCCGACCCTGCCTTTTGCTCGTTTTGTTACGAGCGTGTTGCACTTCGCGGAATAGGATGGCAGAATAAGCAAGAGAGAGAAAGAGAGAGAGAGAGAGAGAGAGAGAGAGAGAGAAAGAGAGAGAGAGAGAGGAGTGCCGGACGGGAGACGGATGGTAACGAGGGAGGTAAAATAAGTGGATAGGTGCGCTTTGTGTTTTCTCTCTCTCTCTTTTCCTCTCTTTACTGTGTATATGTGTGTGTATGTGCGATGCGTCAAATACTCTTCAAGGATACGCGCGTTCGCGGCCTCTAGTGCATATATTATATGCGGGAAAGCGTCGCCGCCGCTGCCGCCACCGATGCATTGAAATTTATCGTGCTTCTTTGCATATTTTAGCTCTGAGAGGCTAAGTGCATCAAACTTTGGCACGTAAACTCTGTTGAGGATGTGTCGGCTTTTGACAAGACTTTTCGCGATATACTCTTTCTCCTCTTGTATGTGTGTAAATGCAAATTACAAATTGTTTTGTTAACTTTGTTTAAGTTTTTCTTTTTTTCTTTTTTTTTTTGTGTTTAAATATCGTTATCTATGAAGGTTATTTTTAATCTTAATGGGGGATATAATATTTGAAGAATAAAAAAATTTGTTTTAATATTATGTTTGATAATTATTCATTGAACTGTACTATCTAATAAAATTAACGCGTTCTTTTTTTTTAAAGGAAATATAACAAGTTTTTAATAGTAGTTTTGCAAAAAAATAAAATTTTAGAATTTTAAAAATATTTTGTAAAGTGTATATACACATTTTTAACATATATGGATGCTTATAAAACTTGACAAAGTCCTCATTCCAAAGCATAAAACCAATCTGACGTTACAAAATTGTATTGCAGATGATGATCGCTCACAAGTATCAAGAGATGTCATCAACTTTTCAACGAGATTTCTTATACTTAAAAATGAATCTCTGATTTTTTTTTTCCTTTTGAACATCATGTTTCCTTTGATTTAACAAGCTTTTAAAAAAAAAGAGAGAGAGAGGAAGAGAAACTGATTGCTGCGCTTCAAATACCAAACGTCAACTATCATGTACTGCGAAAAACACACGTGCCTTTATCGCAATTTACCAAAGAACTGGTTTTTTTTTCTTCTCATCTTGGCTCATCAACTAAAGACCTATAAGGTAATGCTGAACTTGAAGTTTATTTTCTTAGTACACATTTAGGTACACGCAAGTGCTTTTTTTATTAATTCCTAATAAGATCAAATATTTTGCAAAGCAATTTCAACAATATTTTTTGCAAATATCTTGTACAATATTTATAAAATAACAAGAATTGAAATTTTTATCATTATTCAAACTTCAATATTATAAATTTGAAATCATTTTTAAATCTAAAAAACATCTAGCAAGTCGGAAAAACCTTAGACTCAATTATAAATAATGTATACATAAATCACATTAAACGCGTAAAATCTTAAATCCTTTACCGTCTTAGCAACAAACTTTGACCCTTATTTCCTGAGTCACAAGGCAAAGAGAGACTTAGCAATATTAGAAATGTACAAAGTCAAAGCAGACCATTGCTATCCTCACTAAGCATCCTCTTAAAAACCTTGAAAGCACACAGCATATATGCAAGCACACACCTTCTTTTTCATCAAAGCTCTTTCGACTGAGCCACTCCAATTATCATTCCGCGAGCCATTAAGCCGTTTTTCCAGGGCGTCGAGCGCAGTAGATCTAGAGAGCCAGAACGTTGAAAAGACCAAGTCTAAGAGAGAAAAAAAAAGAAAACGATAGAGGAAAAGCAAGTGGAAGCTTGCCACCTTTTTTAATGAAGCTAATCTGCGCATATTGCAGGACGCGGTTATTTTTCCATTTTTTCTATATACCTACTCTAAGGTAGAAAAGTCCATCCTACCTGACGCAATATACTTGAAAAAATTTCCTTTAGCTTTTTTTGGCTTTCAAATCATAAAGCTCTCCTAGAAAGCTCGGCTAGATTTTGAAGCATCTTTACTCTTCAATTCGATCCTTTGCAAGCTCGTCGAGAGTAGTAGACACACAAGAAGACAGAGGCCTAAAAATACACGAGTCTGCAGGAGAAGAGGACGTTCGTTACGCGCGACGAGCCGGAAAGGGCCGCATGTCTTTTTCGGCTGCAAAATCTAAGGAAGCTCTTTCTCTCTCTCTCTCTCTCTTTTCTTCTTTATTTATTCGCAACCGAGCTTTTTTTCACCACACAGTAGTAGTAGAAGTAACAGACGGCGTCGTGTGTCTATATATCCCTCTATTTCAAAAAGTTTGCTTGCGGATGTGGTGGTGGTGGCAGCGGCTTCTTTTAAAGGCGCGATTTTTTTCCTCTCTTTCATAGCGCGAGGGCCCGTTAATGAGCTTCGCTTTGGCAGTATAGAGCGGCTAATGCTTTTCAAGCGGATCATCCGGACCGGATGCAGTGAGAAAGAGAGACGCTAAGTTCTTTATTGCTGGCGTTATAATTATTCGCCTCTCTCTTTCTCTTTTAAGCTTAATGGCGTTTTATTGCCTTTGGCTCGTTAAGAGAAGCTATATGTATATAATATACTAAGGAGGATGGAGGGGTAGAAGTTGAGGGTAACGTCTTGTCAGTATGGCTATATCCTGATGTACATTCTGTTTATGGAAAACTTTAGCGACTTGTTTAATGCGAGAACAAGCTTCATTTAAATATGCCCTGATGTCTTGGATATATATATATATATATATATATATATATATATATTCTTTTAAATTTGAAAGCTTTGTAAAGATAAAAAAAAAATCGAAGCGAAGCAAACAAATATAGCTGGAAAAACTTGGTTGGCCTTTTTTTGTTCCTGTTTGAAGTTTTGTGAAGAGAGGCGTGGTAGATAAGATAGAAAGAGAAGAAAAAAATATTCAATTTCAGGGATTCGTGGTATCGGGCAATTAGGAAGTCTTGGCAATTTACTTGCTCGATGGTCTGAGAAACTTGTAAGAAAGCAAGATTCGTCAATTGAAGCCTTTCGGTATTTATACCTTCGATTTCTTGGTGGTAGTTGTGTTTTTTTCTGTTTTTTTTTTTATTTTTTAAATATCCTTTCTTGGACAGTTTTAACGGAGCATAATTGACGGTCTGTAGTATATATTCGAGCCGCAAATGAACCTTCAATATATACAACATCAAGATAGTCCGATGGCAGTGAAGAAGAGATAAGGGATATTCATTCCGTTGTATACAAGTCGCGTGGCTGCCTGCTGCTGGTACAACAGTGCAGTTACCAAGAAGTATCACCAAGAGGAGAACTTTCTGATTGAGTGGTTTTCAGTATTGAACTACACCCAGTTCTCTCTTGTTGTCCGATAAATCGACCAGTCTGCTGTTCTCATTTTTTACTGCAGTTGAAAAATAACTTAAACGACGATTGAAAAAAAAAAGAGAAAAGAAGTTTAAAGAAAATGGATTAGAATTAACAAGATTTTAAAGGGTTACAAAAAAAAAGTTTCAATGTTTTTTTTTAACTAAATTCCATTTCTCATTAGTTTCATAAAATAAAACTAAAATTTATGTGATTCCAGTTATAAAACGTATAAAACCTTCATTTGCCCATTAGAACGATAATCTTAAATAAATCGTTTTAAAAGCTCTGTAATACGCCTTAGGCTCAAAATGAATAATAGATAATTCCGTTCCTCTTTAACATTCAACTTATCGTCATATCGTCACTCATAATAACGCGGAAGAAACTCCACGAGAGAGACACATAATAAAAAAGAAAAAAAAAGCAAAGAAGAAAAAAAAAGGAGTGTAATATGCAAAGAGAAGGTGGTTACGCGCATTCCGCGAATCGCATTATCCAATAAGTCAGCGTTACCAGCCCGTAGGCTCTCTCTCTCATGCGTCCCTGAACTTTACGAGGTTCGCGCTCAGAACCTCGATCCGAGGATCTTGGTGCGGATCTCGTTGCGCACTACTCACACGCAAGAAGGAGTAAGAGAGATAGAGAGACAAGGGACGGAGTAGGAGGGAGAAAAAGGTAGATGCTGCCGAGCGTGGACAATTTCTCGCTAGGCATACTGCCACCACTGCTGACATGACGCCGTAACAACGTCATTCGTTACGTATCTCTACTCTCTGCTTCTCTCTCTCTCTCTCTGTCTTTCTTTAGAGCTTCTTTCTATGAAAGCAATTTTTTTATTTACTTTTTTTTTTTCTTATTTTCTGTAAGTATATATTTGCACGTCTTTTTGCTAAAATACTAATTTAATGGGGACAATTATTTTCAGCAATTTTGTCTTTTATTCTATGTGGCACCATGTGTAATATGTATGTGTGTGCTTGGCTTCTTAAAACAATTACCTCGTTAATTATTTAAAAGCACTATAATTTTCGGAAATGTAGCGAGTTTAATGAATAACAGTCATTAACCAAGTGCTATAACTGCCTGTGTTTTAACGCCCTACAAAAAACGCGTTTTCTTATCTTTAATTGCAATTGAAGCGATATATAGGTGTACATAACGTACGCGTGGCTCTTCAAGATTAATTTTATAATTTTTTTTTTTCAATTAAATCCTCAAATACTTTTTTTTTCAAAAAAACAAAAGTTAAATACACAATTAATATTAAATTGTTATTATCAAAATAATAATCTTAACTCACAAATAATATAAATAAATTTAATTTTAATCACATTTGTATTACTATAGATGAGCAGCATTACAATTTTAATACTGACATTATTTATCTTTTTTTTCAATTTTTAACTATGTATCCAGTACATACGAAAAATTCATAAATAACGTCTGAAATAAAACAAAAACATCAATACTGAAATCGAGCAATAACATCCTTGACCTTCCTCAAAAAACATCTTTCTCCAGTCCTTTTGTTAAAAATCAAGTGAACGCAAGCAATGCGGGTTGTATAAAGGTAGACTTGAGATAAGACGTGAAATGGCCCATAATGTATCATACGGACTGAACCGGGAGGTAAAGAGGCTTTTGCAGCCACATCTTTATAAACCAACCTCGAGTGAGTATACGTAATATACACCACATTCTCCTTCGGTCTATAAGTATCCTTGTTGTGTTTGCGAGCGTGAACTTTGGCCTTGCACTGAAAGGGCAAGGCCACGTTTGCAACGAAAGCAGTGACCGCAGCGAGTAATCGCGGGAAAAAGAGAGGAGTAGACATGCTGTGTATGCTTGTACAATGAAAATAATTTTTTTAGACCTAATACTTTAAATTTCATGAAAATTTTTACGTCTGATATCGCGATAAAAAAGCAAGATAAATTACTATTAACAAAAATATCAATTCAATTAAATATGATTTATTATGAAAAAAACTCTTATAATAAAAAAAAAATGCAGTTCTTAAATCAAAACAAAAAAAAAAATTATCAAAAGCTTTGTAATTTAAAAATACATGAAAGTATGTATAAAAGCTAAAAAAATTATCTATTAAAAAAAATCATACACAGTTGCGGTTTAGTAATCTATCAGTATACAGCTTAAACTATCAGGTGTCGCAGCGATGAAAAGAAAACTCGAGCTAAATCTCCAAGAGCAGCAGCAGCAGTAGCAGCAACTAAGCCATCCGATAAAAGAGCTTGCGATCGATGGGCGTCAAGCAAAAGCGGGAAATCCAGTTGGCGGTGGATCAGGATCCGTTGCAACCAAGAAAATCACTTCTCACCGTGTGCAAAAGAAGACGAGTACATATACCAGGAAAGAAGAAGAAGAAGAGTAAGTAGTGAAGAAGAAAAAGAGTAGGAGGAGAAAGAGAGAGAGGTTGGTAATCCCGTTCAGATCAATGCAAGCACGGTGATGGCGCCTCAACCTTAGCGAGCACGTACGGTTGAGAGAAGTATACGGGACATGGGTGTATATATATATTCTTTCTTGGTGCATCAGACAGCAACGGCAGCAGCGTTGGAGGAGCTTAATTGTAGGAGCGGCCCCGGCGGCGTAATTAATATCACGTCCTTTTTAAACGACGATATATACCGATGCGCGGACGCGAGCTTGAATTCTCTTTCTCTCTCTCTCTTTTTCTTTCTTACTCGCATTTATCTCGGCAATCTATCCGCTTGGCGATCGGTGCAATAAATAATACGTATATAGTACAAGCTTAGCTCGACGCGCGTGTGCGCGCAAGTTACGTTCTTCTCGTCGTTGTCGTCTTCTTCTTCTTCTTCTTCTTCCTCCTCCTTCACATCTCATCCTCATCCTTCTTGTCTTCCTCTTCTTTTTCTTCTTCATTTCCAACGCTACGCTGATTTTATCTCTCATTATAAACGTCCAACTTGATTAATTCTATAGCTTCTTCTCTCTCTCTCTCTCTCTCTCTCTCTCTCTTTTTCTTCCCTCTGGCTTCTCTCGTGTACTTTTTTCCCCAGATTGCAGATCTCCGACCTAGCGGAATAATCGTACTTGAAGAGGGGAAGGTAAGAGGTAGAGAGAAATCTATGGGGTTCAAAGGGCAAGCGTATACCGATTCAATACTGCACATTGCTTGCGTGTGTATAGTTCTCGAAGTGAAACATGAGAGAGAAAGCCAGCGCTACCACTATACGCGATCCAATTAAGCGGACGTAGTCCTACTACAAAGGCGGAGCTATATGCGCGCGGCCCTTATACTATATACACACGGGAGAGAGCTGTGTGTCGCGATCGGCCGATTACGTAACCGGCGTTGCATGAATAATTGCGCGCTACCTCTCTCTCTTACTCGGTTCTCTCTACTACTATCCCCCCTCCCCTTCTCTCTCTCTCTCTCTCTCTCTCTCTCTTCATCCTTCCTGTCTGATAATGGGATATTTAATTGGGGGCTCAATTGCGCGCGTGGCTGGTTATTGAACCGATATGTATGTGGGTATAGAGACAGTGAGAGAGAGAATTCAAATCTATACCTCCTTCACCTGGCTGGTATATATGCATATAGGTACAACTGATATACCTCGAGGCGTAATTAATTCGTGCAAAGGTGTAATCCGATTGTCGATGATGTACTAGCGTATGATATGGCTATGATATACCAAATGTGATTATGAACTTGGTATTGATGTCAATTTTTGTTGTGGTAAAAAATATAAGTGTGATTTTTTTTAATGTCTCTTTAAAGTTTGAGATAATTATTTATTGAATTTTGATTTGCGAGATAAAACTTGATTTGACATTTTGAGAGTTGATATATTAAGAATTGACGCTGTTGTTGGTAATTAATCATTAGATTTGCATATGAATTACAAGTACATGTAATTTGACTTGATGAACGTAATTATCATTATCATTATTTTAAATTGATTGATTGCATAAAGTGTTTATCAATATTTACGTTTTATTATACAAGTTATTAAAATCATGATTTTTTTTCTCTCTTATCTATTTGAATAATTTGATAATGCTTTAATGAAATAAAAATAATTTATTTATATTCCGGTTTCAATACATTTTTTTGCTAATAGAGCCGTGAACTCAGCAAAACATATGCTCATTGAATATTTTACTTATTCAAATAACTTTTAGAAACATTCATTTCAATGCTGACATAATGCAATAAAAAAAAAAAATTAAAGTGATTCAACATCAAACTTAAAAAAAAAAAAAAAAAAAAAAAAAAAAACAAACAAAGAAAAATTAACAATAAATCAAAAAAAAAAAGCAAAAAAAAAAATATAAATGTATAATACCAAGTCCTACATAGCTAATAAACCGATATACCATATTATATACACTTGGCTTTTCATCTTCATTACAATAATAATTAAGTGCCTCCGGATAATTATTCAATTCCGACATCTCTGATCGTAACGTTCTCTCGCATATAATACAATTCCTCATTGAATACACACACACTCAATCGAAACATATCGACTCTTATCGATGATAGTCCGATACGATTACTTTAACGTGTGTTTCATTTTTTTTTCTTCAGCTATACATAATAGGCTCTTGACTATGTAATATTCTAAAGAAAGAGATCGCGAATTGCATACACACACATACATTCACTATTACAGCTTTTTGCTAAGTTACGCGGTTCGTATATTATGAATTGGTATAGTGCGCGTGTACTCGGCGTGAGCTACCGATGTGCCGCGGCTAATAAATCGTATTCTGCTGCTCGTAAATCATAGTAGCGCAACGTGACTGTATGTAGTAGTAGTAGTACTAGTAGTAGTCGCGCGTCGTAGTCGAGCTGCGGGGTATAATAGTAGGAGAGAGAATAAGAACTGCATTGTGTATGTGTATGCGACGTAATGGATCCGCTTATGACTCGTCACTGTCCAGCTGTAGTATTTGTTATGAGAGAATCAATGACACTCGTCAAAAGTGTCACTTTGCTGTTACTTTTTTTATTTTTTTATTTTCTGTGTATATTGCTCGCGGGACTGTACAGTCATTTCAGGATAATAGACTGGTATAGAACGTCAAGTTTTTTTTTTTAAGATTTGTGCGTTTGATATGGGAAGTTGGTAAAGGAAATAATAGAAATGACTGTGTTGCGAGAATGTTTTATCGATTTTTCTTGACCGATCTCATGTGTATCTTTGAATGGACTAATAATGACGTAACTGCTTGAATTAGAAATTAGTATCAGATAGTTTTGTTGATGGATAAAAAATGAGGAAAAAAAAGGAATTGAATTAAAGGCATCGTTTATTCATCTCCTGATTTTTTTTTTTTTCAAAACGAAAGATTAGAAGATAAGTGATCGCTTGCAGCGGTGAATTTAATAATCATCAAATATACTGCCTTACTTGGATTGTAATTATAGCTTTGACTAAGTATCGTAAATTGCATAAATCACAATTTATCATTGCTTTTATTATTATAATTATTAAAAAAATAATAAAAATTAATTTACTGTTATATAGTATGAAATTTAATTATTCTGTTTCACGCAAGTAATTCATTACACGTCATAAGTTCAGTTTTATTCAAAACAATACCTACGTTAAAAAAAAGTAAAAAAATTCCTTTAATAAATTCTAAAATTACGTTATTTGAAACTCGCGCACAAATTACAATCCTGAAAAATAAAACTCGAGAGATTAAAAACGATTCTCCCTTTCCCAAAGTACCTATATCACGTTTTTATTTGCTCATCTCCCGGACGTATAAAAATTCAAGGTTAATAGCAACGAATTCGTTCAAAATAAAAAAATTTCACAACACAAAAGTATAAACCATGAAAAACAAAACAAAAAAATAATCTCAGCTTTAAAGCACGCGAACATTATTTAAGTTGTGGGCCAACAAAGATAATAAATCATCTCAAAAAACCTGCAGAATAATATGCACAGCTGAACATGTTAGGAGAGCGTAGGTGACGCGTAAAGATCGTTACAAATGTTCGACAATATTCTTCCATTGCCTTATCGATTCTTCTTAGCACATCGCGATCTGTCATATACATGCGTATATTCTTCTGACCGCGTCCAGCCCACGCAAAAATTTGCAAGTTGGAAAGAAGAAAGAATGAAAAGAGTATAGAGCCAAGCTGACCCGGCGAGTAGAAATTCAGAGGAAGCGGGTCTTGTTTTTTGCAGCGGGTATATACCTACTATACTCCGCGCTTTCAGCTCTCCCTTCTTCACTCCTTCGTCTATCAATCTCCGACTTGCTCTTATTCGCCGTTTTTGAGATAGAGATTGGGGAGGAAGAGAAGGCAACTATCGTGGACTAGCTTTTTCCCTCGCTCTTGTAGATCTCTTCCCGACTTCTTCTCTCTCTCTCTTTTTTTATTATCTGCCGCTCGTTCTCTACCTTTACGACGTCGTTTTTCACGCAAGCTGAAATGATCGAGTACCGCGGAGGAATAGCAAGTTAAGAACACTAGCCTGCGCGATCAAACGGATCGACCAGAGAGGCATAATGGATCACGATAAACGCTTTGCAGCGTACTGTTTTTCCAGCTCACCCCCCTCCCCTCTTTTATTTTACTTCTCTTTTGCTTATACTTTTTCTTTTTGCGCTAAAGCCCGCGATATATGTAATCCTGCAATTTTCTATAGATCTCAAGCAGACATTGGTAAGAGAGTTCGCAGGATGGCAAGCAAGCATGGTAATTTACTAATTTTAGTTGGGTTTGTATATTTTGGGGTTAAAGAAATGTGGCACCTTATAAAAAAAAATTTAAGCTGTCAATACAGATATAAAAATTAAACTGTATTAGTATATTTTTAAACTTATTAACATTTTAAAATATAAAAAAAAAAATTTAGGTGTTTACATTTAACGAAAGTTTTAAAATTTTGCAAACAGAAAAAAAGTATTGATTAATAATTGTTTTTTTATTTATTACTTGTGTAAAATAATTCTTAAGTTAAATCAATAAATTTAAAAAAATACAAAGACATAGATGTACAATATAATTAAAATATTAGAATCAAACATTTCTGACACTATATTTAGCATATTTCTGTATGTGTGAGTGCTCGTACAATGACTCGGACGATAGACATCAAGAATCGAATCCACAACCTGTGGATTGCAAAACCATTATCCTGCCGAGTAGACCACTTATTGTTGAAATATTAGTTAATAAAATTCACATAAAATTATTTCTTTACTTTTTAATTTAGCTGTTTAAAGCCGCAGCAGTCAATATATCTCAAGACAGATACTCACAGATTCACATTGCGTTTTCATTCCACAGTCAGTTTACAATCTTTCGCGAGATCCACGCAAATATAGTTCCAGGTGGGATAATAAAAAGAGTAAGAAATGAGAGTCGGAGATCAAATTGACTGATGTCTCTTGGAGGAGCATCTAGATGACTGCTTGGATAAGGGACAAGTTCATGAAACGCTTTTGAAACGAGCTAATGGCGCTTAAGTTGCTCTTCTCTACGGTAACTGCTGCTGCTGCTGGAGACACTTTGAAAATTTTTAAGGCCAACGACGACGACGACTTTACCTCCCTCTTTCTTTTTTTGCTATAACAACGCAATCTCCGTGCGTCTCTCTTTCCATCCACGCAAGCTATTTCTTTTTTGATTGGTCTTTTACTCGACCATTTGGAAGCTACTATCGCGCTCGTAAATGTTTGCTTTCTTGCTTTTCTGATTCTTTCGTGCTTGCGCGTCGAGCTGTCTGTATGCTACCGTAAACTCACCTCTATATTTCTCGAAGTCGTTGAACGAAGATAAAATAATGAGTGGAATTTTCTTTTGTCACTTCCATAAAAATAAAATTATTGTTTAGTTATTTTCAGTAGCAATTGGTTCACTTCTATATAAATTTATTTTAATGGCATTGACGTAAAAGACTAGTCTTATCTGTGACTGAGGAAGTAATGAAATAAATATTTGATTGATTTTAAGAAGTTCTTAAAATTGTTTTTATGATATTATTTTTGTGGTTAATTCAAATCTTTATTTGTACGGAAATTATAAAAATTTATGTTTTTAATTTTAAATTAAATAAAAATTAGTTTTTAGTACAATCGTAACAATTATTATTTGCTTATTCTTACACGATAAAATTTAAAACACGTGTTTATAAACAGCTTTTACATAAAATATTTACATAAAAAATTTTAAAAGAAAGTTATGTGAATTGAAAATGTATAATCATTTTGAAATTATAGCGCTCAATTAAAAGTTGAATAATATATAATATATAATTTAAATAAATGAGAAAAAAAAATTTGTTAAGATGATGATATATTTTAAGAAAAAAAAGAAAGTTGAATATTCTTAACCTCAGAATTTGAAAAATTTATAGAGAGAGTTCGCTTTGCCTTAAGCAATTTTCAAGAAATTTAGCGTAATTACTGGTCATAGGTTCTCTCTCTGTTAAGGTTTTTGCTCGGATTACGAATTGCCAAGGGAAAATTACGCAAATTTACCAGTCGCATATTGTAATTACGTTGAAATGAGAAAAGCGTAATATTAGCTTTTACCCCCCTGGACAATTTCAACCTAATATATCCGAACATATAATTTCGAGCGTCTCTCGTGAATGACATCGGTCTTTTTGGATGTCTCACGCTGTGTAAGACATAGCGTATAGGTATATGTATATATCTTTGAATCGTAACATGAAATCATGATTTGTTAGAGATTCTGAAATAATATAGCAATCTAATGTTACCTTTGCAATATACCAAAGTGCATATTTGTAATAAACTAAAAGAAATTTTGAATTAAAATGAATTTTGCTTATTAATTTCAATCTCTTTAAAATCAAATCTCTTAAGCTATTGGTTTTAAAAATTTACTTCACATATAAGCAATAAACGATAAAATCGATCATTCATTTATTGCACTTGTCAAATCAAATCAAAATTCAACACCTAATTTAAAGAATATTTTATTATCTCACATATATGACAATTTCATATATCGACTTATTGCCAATCAGAGCGTCACTTAAACCCCATCCAAAAACATTAACTCATACCGAGACAATCCATATTCCACAGGACAAATAATTCACAATTATATACATCTGTATATACATATCAACACATCAAAATGCACTTTCGAATTATTTTGAGTCATACTCTTCAATCGAGACAAGTCAATTTTCGCATCAGAATCACTCTCTTTTTCTCTCTCTCTCTCACTATATTTATAGAGGAATATAACCTTCTGTTATACACCAATTTTCACATATGCAGGTCTTTCTGCAGCGCGCACTCCCTTCTCTGATATCTACCCAGCGCAGAACAGCAATACTATAGCCGATATTGTATAGTATCGCGAGAGTCGAGCGTGATTGATACGATGATTGATGGCCGCGCGTAATTAATCCGAGGCCAGGCAACCTTTCTCTCTCTCTCTGACTCTGCTACTGCTACATGTCGCTCACTGTAAAGAAGCGAACTAATACTACACAACTACCAGCAGGCTATCGCGAGAAAGGGAGAGAGACCGGTGTACGCGAGAGAGAGTGAGGTGATATCCCCGCGCGTTTGCAAGCAGCCGCTCCTAATGATCGGCCCGGTCGCGATTAATCATCCCGATGTGTCTCGCGAGCAAACCCTTCCCTTTTCGCTAAATGACGCGCCCCGGCGAAATTTCGCACTTAACTCTCTCTCTCTCTCTCTCTCTCTTTCTATTTGTGAGACGTGGTAGGTATATCTGTACTATACCGACACGCGAGAAGCAGTAAAGGTATACCTTTGCTGTGTATGGCACTTCTCTTGCTCGACTCGATTAGGATATCGATCTATCAAAACGGCACCCGATGGGAGTACCCGAGTTGGCCTTAGAAGCTTGGCAATTGCTTGCACTGTGCAAACCGACTTAAGCTGGAAGAGATATGTGTGTATGTGTGTCTGTGTGTGTGTGTGTTTGCTTGTTATTGTAACGGTTGCAGCTTGTGCGAATAGACGACGATGTCTCTCAGGCAAACGTCTATGACTAACGACTTCTCTTAGATGCGGTTTGGGACACATTTGGAATGTTTCATTAATAATATAGATTCGTGTTAATGATTTACATATGTAACCATTTATAATATCGTTCTTTCTTTTTTTTTTTTTACAGATGATATATTTTTTAGATTTTTTAAAGATTATTAATTCAATGATATTTTAAATAAAAAGATAACCATCTGCTGCGTTATGTTATAAGTTTAAAATTTTTAAACCTTTAATACACTTACGTTTAAAGAGAAACCTCTATTTAGTACCGTCTTATAAATCGTACTATTCAAAAACAGCAGCAGCAGCAGTAGGAGATCAATGAATTTTAATGAAACACATAAGCCTTTATAGCTCACTACTATAGCATCAGAACGCAAATCATCCAAACCAAGTGTTTTTCTTTGAAAGCCAAAGATTTTCAAGTCAGACTGAGCTTTCATGCAATACCCCTTTTCCCTTGAATTCATCAAAGACTCAAATCAATCGAACGATCAACTTAATTCGATCTCTTATACTCGTTAAAATCTACTTTTCATTAATGATTACCTTTGGCTCTCTCTCTCTCTCTCTCTCTTTCTCTCTCTCTCTCTCTCTCTCTTTCTCTCTCTCTCTCTCTCT
>JAPYZE010002291.1:0-16986 GCA_030522805.1 Leptomastidea abnormis
AATAATAATAATAATAATAATAATAATAATAATAATAATAATAATAATAATAATAATAATAATAATAATAATAATAATAATAATAATAATAATTTTATTTTTATTAAGTTTAAGTTTATTAATATTTACACGACAAATCACAAAAAAAAATACTTTTTGTAAAAGAATAAATGATTTTTTTTAAGTTCACCATTTTTATCAACTTGAAAAAACTTACTTTTGAAAAAAAAAATTTTTAAATACATTCTTACCTACGATTTCCTTATACATACAAAACTCATTTCGCTCATCCTTAAGAATTACATTAGTATATATCATATACCAAAACTCAAAAAGGCGTTAAAGTAAACACGAAAAATCTATTAATGACTAAAAAAAATCCATCAACATATTTGTCAACGATGTCGTATAATTTGCTATTGTAATACATCCAACAACAACAACCAACCATATAATCGCCAAAAGCATCAACCAACACCAGCAGTAGCAGCAACATCAACGATCTCGTATACATACATCCCTCATCCTTCGAGAAAAAAAAATCCCAGCAAATCCATCATATTTTAAAATTAACAGTCTCTCTTTCCCTCTCAGCCGTCAGACAAAATAAGCCAAAAAAGAAGAAAAGTTTTGAAAATACTCATAAGCAGAAGGCGCGTGCAGATGGAATAGAGAAAAAGGTATGTTCGCGCCTGCGAGTGTCAGTCGCGTCAGTCAGAGCGTCGCAGCCATTAGCAGGATTGCAATTCGTACTTAATCCTCGGGAACAAGTCCCTCGAGGATATATAAGCAGCAGTGGTGTTGCTTTGGAATGTATATATACCTTATAGTCAAAAGGATAGATGAAGGCGTGGAAGCTGATTCGGCGCTTTTACTCTTATACACTCCTCTCCAGAGGCACGTGTATCCCTTTGACTTTTCCTTTTTTCTTTTTTCGACTCTTCAATGCACACATATACAGCCAATTTGTGGTGTTTATTGTTAATTCTATAATTTACGACTATGTTCTCTATAGGCTTAAAAATGGTAAGTACCAGTGAGTGCATATTACCTTACCCTGAAACTTGGGAATAGCATAGTTTAGCGTAGAGAGGGTGAGGAGAGGGACACACGCGAAAGAGGTTGGTAGTATAGATGAAGAAAGAGAGAAAGACGTTACTTATTGCAACAGTTGATGAACTGCGTGAATGACGTTTTGCTCTTGTATACTTACGTGCAATATAATAGCGTCTTTGCAATAAGTACCGCTATAGCCGCAATTCACTAGTTATACTATATAATGTATATAGTTAAAAGGCGTTATTGGGTTGTATGTGTGTATGTAGGTAGTTGCGGTTTATTTTTATATGCTTGGAAGACTAGTTATTATGAGTTTTCTTGCGAGAAAGAGAGAGAGAGAGAGAGAGAGAGTTGAGAACATTTTGTAGCTAACTTTATTATAGGTTTGTGATTTAGAGTGCATTAATGGATTATGTTTTAATGTGCAATAATTAGTAGTTTTTTTTAGTACTCGTTTATACTTATGATTTTTAATTTAATGCGTATTTATTATTGAAATTAAGTAGGTTTATTGCAAAATATATTGATTTCATTGATCCTAAAGTAAGAAATTATTTTTTTTTATTGATAAATATAGTAATAATGAAATTCGATTAAAAATTTATGTTTTTTGCTAAAAGTACTTTGTATTTAAAAATATTAGATTTAACTGGCTTTTATGATATTAGAGGTAGGTATATAAGATTGAAATGAATCAACCCAATAGGTACATATACAACATACAATTCATCAGGAGCCCAAAGTTTATATACTTCTCTCGCATATTATACATGACGTAGACATTTTATTAAAGTAAAACCTGAAAGTGAATGCTGTGTTGTCATTCCGACCCAGATAATATATATAATATACAATATGGGTGGAACAGTGAACGATAGTGAAAGGAGTAAAACGCAAATTTTAAATTGTTATCAGTGTCGAGGTCAGTGTAAATGCTAACGTGAAAGTGTAACGAAGTATGTGTTATGTGTAAGGAATGAAAATAAAAAATATCAAATCTCATTTGGAATGTTGAATATATTTTAAGAAGTTTATATGAGAGATTTTTTTGTTTAGAATTGAGGCTGAAAAAGTTTTGATAAAAGAATTTTGATTTGAATATACTGTTTAGTCATGTTTATGCATTGCTGCTTTATAATAAAATAATGTATGTTTTTATACAAAAAAATAAAATATTTTATCAAAATAGTTTTTTTTTTTATATTCTTTATATTTTATTATTTTTTATATAAATTATTGAATTTCGCAACACTTTTCTCAAATCAAACTTAAAATCATTGACAGTTAAAAAAGAAAATCTTGATATTATTCCAAGAACGACAAAACAAGTCAATCTAAAATCCAGCTTTACAGAATACGAAATTCATCAATCGGTTTTGCCAAGTTGCTCGAAGAAACAAGAGTTACCCGAGTACAAAAAAGAAAAAAGAAGCCAAGAGAGAGAAAGAGAAAAAAAGAGAGAGAGAGAGACCTCCCGTTTGACGAGAGTAAATCCCTTGCTGACCCAGTTTTCACGTCGCTCCTGGAAAGGCAAAAAAAATCCTTTTTGCGAATATTTCCCATCTCTTCCCCCCTGCTGGCACTCATACCGTTTTTCCAACTCTCGCCGTTATATACAAGCATGAATATCAACATGCGCTTGTTCAAAAGACGCACACTAATACATACACACACATACAAAAAAGAAAAAGAAAAAGAAGAATAAGAAGAAGATGCAACCGTTCGATTCGCAAAAACCATAAATCAATGGAGTCAAAGTAACTGTCATCCTCTTTCGTCTAGGGGTCAACCCTTTTGCGCGTAGCCATTGTGGTACCCGACGGCGAGGTGAGTCGACGTGACACAATGCCTATATATATATACATATATTGGAAGTACCAGTGCTCGTTCGCTCGATCGCAATCTCAGTATCTCTCTTTTTCTCGCAGCTCACAAGCTGTAAATTATTCAAATTTTCTCCGGGAGCTTTCTCTTCTTTTACTGAATACCACATTTTGCGAGAATGAAACCCTTATTTGCCTGTGAAATAGAGTTGTATGTATGGTGGCTACTGTATATAGTGTGTTGAAATGATGGTTAGTTTTTTTCTTAATACTGATAAGTTTATTAACTTGTTACCAGTGATATTTTCAATAAAAATTCACATTTATTGTGACATATAGCATTTTTTACGAATAACGTAAGTGCAAAAAATTTCATTTGAAATAAAAAGATAAAAGAAACTAATTTGCAAAAGTATAATAGCCACATCCTTACAAAAACTTTTTTCTTCAAGATAAAAAGAAAAGTAAAAGAAAAATCTCATTTCAAAGCATACACATCCCGTAAAAATTGGAAATTCAAACTTTTTACAATATATAGTCATACTACACACCATAGAGAAAGAGAGCCAAGATATATCCATTCGACCTATCAGCAAAAAAAAAAAAATAGCCTTTCTCACCAAGTTTAAAAAACTTTTTAAATTTTTCCCGGTGAAAGTTTGATGAGTCTATCGAATAGGTATACGCCATTATATACAGCCTGCACGAACAACTCCTCGCGAGAGTAAAACCTTCTCTTTCCTTCGACATACCGCGTTATACCGGCTGCTACCACTACTACCACTACTACTACTGTGGTGAACGCGTATAGATATAGAGAACATTCTTTAATCATTCGAAGTAAATCAATCACCCGTCGCCGAGTACGCCAGTCACCCTTCTAGGCTGTCGCTGCTGCTCGCTCCTGCTTCTGCTCCTTGTCTCGAGAAAACTTTCTGTCCTCTGCTTAATGCTTCTTCTCTCTCTCTTTCTCATTCTCCTCCTCTTTTTTAAGCTGCGGTGCTTATATAACGATGGACGACCTTATCAAAAGATACGAACGTTCTTCTCGCCCTTTTAAATTTTACGCGAGTTATGGATGCTTTAAGTATATTGCGCACTGTGTAAATGTGCTTTGTGTACGAGTCTTGTCATATGATTGAACACTGGGAGGCTTGATGAGTTTAATTTTTTTTTATTTTAATCTTGTCTTGTTTTCAATATATTTTTTTTATTTCTCCCCTTGTGCTTAGTGTGTCACTAAGCTTGTTTGGAAGCGTTGATCGCTTCATTATTGTAGGTATTATCATTAAGACTTGAATGTATCAGGAACCACGTGGAAAATTTATTGATTTGAGGATTTAGGATGACACTTCATTATTTTATTTTTTTCTCTTTCTTTCTTTCTTTCTTTTTTTTGACACTTATTATTATGAAAGATATTTGTTTTTTATTTTAATCTTATAGTTTGTTAACTGTGTTCGGATAATGAACTAGTTCCATTTTTTTATATTAGAATTTAATCTTACTTAATTTTAGAAAAAAAATTTGTTTTGATAATAGAGTTTTGAGTCTATCAGTTTCAAAAGTAAATAAGATCATTAATGTACTCTCTTATTAATATCTTAATAATTATTAAATTGTGGATCAGTGAAGACTTTGCGATAAATTTTATACTTCTTAAATTATTGTAATTTTTTAGCATTTTTTTTGTTCTGTTATCTGCTGCTCTTGTATATTTTTGAACATATTTTTAAAACTATACAATGATTATTAATTATATTATAAATATAAATTTAATTAATTTTATAAAAAAAAATAATCCAGTTACTAACTCTATTGAATATTACATAATATATTAAAAGCTTTTTAATACTTCATTGAGTATACTTCAGCATGTGAAAGCAACTTCTGATCTAAGGACGAACATCGGGAATTGAACCCACGATTTGTAGATTCTGAAACTATCACTTAGCCAGTGCTGCTCTTCCAGGCTTTCTACTCTACAGTGTAACAAGAACATTATTGATAAAGCCATATTTTATATTTAAGTAAATTAAAAAAAAAAAAATTACGCAGATTTCGCTGACTTTGTTTTTCTTTTTTTTTTTTTTTAATATCTTTTAACAATACATGTATTATTAAATAAAGCAATAAAGTTTTTATATAAAAGCTTTATATTTTATTATATTATAGAAAACATGTTTTGCAGTAAAAAATAATATATTTTCAATGCTGCAATACCAATACAGTAAATTTTATTGTATTTAATTATTGCTTTTTTTATTACTTTTTTTTACATGAATATTCATAAAACATTTTTAATTTCGAAAAAGGCGCTAAGATCGTCATTATTTCCAACGACAAAAAATTGAAAAAAAAAATATCGTAATCTACACCAAAAATTCTATCTCCCCATCTCTTCACATCCAACATTTTTCCAATTCAATTCCCTTTCCCTTCACGAAAAACAGTCGTTCATTGCAACAAAGCTTAGGTTCTCAAATAAGCGCTTCTCTTGTATCGTTCTCCCTACATACACTTTCCCATTTCACGGGGCCGCGTGTGCACAATCGTCCTGCCCCATAGAAAAAAAAAGGAAAGAAAGAAGGAAAGTTGATACTATACAACTTATGTACCACCGCCACCTTGCCAGTAGTATAGGAACAGCAGGAGTGCTGCGGAGCCAATCACACGAGAACCGCTTCTCGAGCGTCCCACGGCCACGCCTGCCAATACAAAACGAGCTCACTCTTTCTCTCTCTCTCTCTCTCTTTCTCTGGCTTGGTTGTAACGTTTCTCGCGTGCGCTATACCATACCCTCGTCAGTAACGACAACGACGCAGAGACCCTAGGCTTTCTTTTTTATACCCGCCTCTCCTTCTCTTTCTCTCAACTGGCGCAGCGGCCCATGAGAATGAATCTCTGTCTCGCTCTGTTCTTGAGTATAGAACGTGTGTGTAAAGCACCAGACCGATCTTATTTTCCCAAAATGGACTCCTTGGTATGTAGGTGTATACCCTATATATATAGATACAAACTCGTACGGCTTGGGTTCTTTGATTTACAAAAAAAAAATCTTTTTTTCCTTTTTTTTTTGTTTTTTGCCGTTCTCATCCTTGTTTTTTTTAAGAGTATTGGAGAAATAGAGATTAAGATGGGTAAAGTCGAGAGATGAGATGAGATGTGTGTGTATACGAGGGAGAAGAGTAAAAGAGAGAGAGGCGCCTTTCCCTTGAGATTAATTTACGCGCACTCGAGGAACATTGGAGCCGATGATTCAGTTCTCTCGGGACGAGATAGATTCTCGTGTCTCGTTATAAGTATATATATACGGGACACCCTTTTTGGGAGAGCTATTGGACAAATTCATCTTGTGCTGCTGCTGATGCTGCTTTGCTAGGATGTTAGTAGAAAGTAGGGGAAGATTGGTTACGTATACTGAAACTAAAATGGCTGCGTTTATGGGTTTTGGTAGCTGCTATATTATGTGATCAAATATTTTTAAGATAAAAGTAATCTTTGCAATGTATTTTTGTAATTTTTTTTTATTTAAGATAATACTTTAATTTTTATTTATAATAAAATTATAAAGCAAAAAATTATAATATTTTTTATGCATTAAAGATAAAAGGCAATAACATAAAATGCATCGATATTACTCTAATGAAATCAGTGGATTGTAACACAGTCATTGACAATTTAAAAATAATCAGCGAATATATATATATTCTTATATATACTTACAGATGCACTTACGCGGTAAAGATCAATTTATCATAATTAATTCCTTACACAACGACTACAAGTCGTACCATAAAAAAAAAAAGAAAAAAGAAAAAGAGAAAAAGAAAGAAGAAAAAAATATGCTTACTAATCTCGTGGCAGGTCGGCGTCATTGACGTATACCCACCAGGTTCTTTCTCGCAACAAAAGCTATGCTTACACTACAAAACTCATACTACGACTATACACACATATATCTACCTATATTTATACATATTTTAACGTAGTCTTTTCTTTCATTATAAATATCCAAAAAATCTTATAATTCATTTACATTTATCGATCCTCATAAAAACAACACACTTTTTCCTTTATTTTTTTCAACCTTCAATTGTTCCAATCTTAAAAATAACCAAATCATCACAGTTGACATCAAGGGTGGTAGGCATTCGTAAGACATTGAGAAGTAGCACTCCTCGAATTCCACGGCAATCAGACGATAAGACCACTCGCGTATACGTACGTCTCTTCTCCTAGTAGTGTACACGTGACCGGGAGGTATACGTACATATACCATATACATACATATATAGAAGCTCCGTCACGGAGGCACGCGCCACCCACCTCGTCTTTGGCGCATCGTTAATCAAGTCTCTCTCACTCGCTATAGTGTCCCAGCGACGAGCTGCTGCTGCTGCATCGGGGACCTCGGCTTTTCAAGGAGCTTGTGTGACGACGATGACGCTTCGTCTACAGCTTTATATATGTGTATGTATGTGTATGAGATATCTTACGTGTGACCGAGGATGCTATGAGCTTTTCTGCGCTAGTCTTGTTGCCCTTGCATACATACATACATACATACATACATACATACATCTATCTCTTTTGCAGTTTCTCTGACTCCGTTATATGTAGCTCTATCTCTGACACTACTTTTTGATTTTTATTCCAGGAATACTATATATGCGAGGATGATATGGCTGGAATTATTATTTTTTGCGAGAGATATGGAATGTTGGTTTATCTCTGGTGACGAATGTATATATAGGTAGATGATATGGAATGGAGTGGAATTTTTGTAAGGATGGATTTTTTTTAAGTAGGGTTGTTGGATAAACAAGTTATTTATACATTTTATTGAAAATTAATGTTTGCTTTTTTTTTAAGGTGAGATAACTTGTTTTTGAAAGACTTTTTTTTCGTTTTACTTTGTGATGAGTTAGTAAAAGTTTGGAGATTGGAAAATATCAAAAATAAATTATAGTTGGCAGCTGATTTATTGTGGTCTACTTAGACTCAAATTTATTTCGCTTTAGGCAGATTTTGGTATTTTGCTTGTACTGTGCTTCTTTGCAATATCTTTTTAATAAAGGTTTTTAGAATCGCATTATTTCAATGATTATTTCTCAATATCGTTACTAAATAATTTTGATAAAACAAATGGAATAATTTTAAAATAAAGATTGTGTATTTTGTACAGAAGATTTTTATAAGATGCACACATTAATTTAGAAAAAAATTATGCATCTACACTAAGAAAATAAGCTTCTTATATTTTTTTGAATGCAAGGCAATATAAGAGCTCAAAGCCTGTAATATACAAGCGCAAACTTTGTAAAAGCAGCTTTGTTGCCCAATTGTATATCCTACAGGCATTGAATTATACTTATGTATGTGCAGGTGGATGAGAATTGTGAATTATAGGAGAAATGTATTATATTAAATCCTACAATGTCTTGATTTTATAAGTATTTTTAATAGTTTTATACAATCAAAAATTTTTTAACTTTTTTAAAAATGAATAAGTTTCTTAAGAATATCTCACACCTACCATTTTAATTATCCTTTTACATTAAAAATCACTTTTAATTTTAGTATTCTCATAGATTATTCTACAAACAATTTATGCATTTTTGATATAAATATAGTTTATTTTTGTATACTAAAAAAAATTATTTTACATTTTCAGCATAATTGAAGCCCTCCGAATATTTACGAAATTTAAATTTTTAGCTTTAATGATTCTCTATCGAGTATATTTCAGCATATGAAAAAGCTTACGGTAAACTTAGCCAAAGGCGAAGCGCCGAGAATCGAACCCACAACTTGCGGATTACGAAGCCTACGTTTTGCCGATATAGCTGTACTGTACAGTTTATTTCACAATTTTTCATGTCAGTTAAATAACTAAAAACTCCGTCTGATATTAACAAAAAAATTTGTATTTTTTTTTTAATAACAGCGTTTAATAAACAAGAAAATAAAAATCTATAATTTTATTAATATAGATATGTAAAGATAGATATATGTTATCTCGAATTGTGTAAAGTCATGATTTTAGAAAATGCATGTAATTTATTCAATTTGACCTATTCCTCAAATTAACTCTCTCTTTCTATATCCTTCTACGTTATACTCTATCAATCATGTAAAACCAAATTTACAGATAACCGCGCATCTAGTGCCAGAACTTCGTGTAACCACACATATACCACCCACCCACAATTTATTTCAGATCTTAGCAAAAACGATCCTCATCGGAAGCCACGTACGAATACAAACCGCTCATCAAAGCAAAAATACTCGCAAATGGTAGCTCTTCTCGTACATTCGCTAATAAGTTATCTATTGTATTTATACATGTACCAGTTTCTTTCTTTTCCCCTTTCGCTTTCTCGTCATCCTCGACCTCGTGGCGTCGATCGTAAGTAAGTATACAGCCGCACACGCGGTTGTACATATACCGCTGCTCCATTGATTTTCGATGACTCGGCCCTTTTTTCCCTCGTAACGTACATGTATAAGCATGCGGTTTTGTATGAGCTGCTTGCTTGGATGAAACTTGATGTGCTGTTCGAGAAGATATATGCGGTGATGCCGTTGCGAGCTGCTGTTTGCAGATATTATAAGCTTGGGCTTGATGTTGGAAAAAAAATTGGATTTATCAAGAAAGATATTTATTCTAATAGGTATTCGTGTTTATATTGATGCTTAAGAATTTTCTTTGGATTTTTATTAGACTTTTGTATGTTTCTTTTTTATGAAATCATGTTTTGTGAAGACTTAATAATTTTTTTTTTGTTATCGATGGTAAAACGTTTGCATCATATCTAAAGTATTGCAAGAACAAATGCACTTGTAGATCTTGATATTTTTACACAAAGTAAAACTTTTCATTTGAGTGAGCCTAACGTAAAATATTACGTAACACAATTCGTACGTTGCAACTTTTCAAGTCGAGTAAAAAATCAAAAATACCAACTATAACTCGAACATAGATCAGTGAGCAAACTATCATAGCTCAACTTGAAAACAAAAAAAAAATTAAGTTAAAAATTGCATAGCAACGCGTCACAGTTACATTACCGCGCTTTCGCTCAGCTATAGTAGGTATATAATATTTTAAAAGCATGGCACGCGGCTTTAGAAAGCACAAGGCGTTTCAAGCGTGGGACAATCCTCATCGTTCCATTGGTACACTAAAAAACGTTAGCGTTTGGTATTCTGTGTATACATGCCACACACACACACACTCATATATGTATACCGTGGAATATCAGCTACTCAACTCTCTATTATACTCACTATTGGCCTAACACACGCCATATGGATTTTTTGAGTAGATGTATGCCAGTCCAAGCACAAGCTGTCGGATAGGAGGCCGAGAAGAAGGCTGCTATATATGGCAGAGAACGATTTTTTGCGGTGAAGCTTCTTTTTTTTCTTCTTTTTGTATTTTGTTCCTCTTATTTTTTTGTATGAAAGAGAGGCCCTTTCAACGGCCAGGCATCGACGACGACGGCTTTACAAAAGAAAATCTCTTTTCTGCGAGAGCAGAGAACGCTCGCACACGCGCTTGGCTGCTCGCATCTGTTTTTGATGTGGAGACCAGGAAAGTAAAAGAGAAAGAAAAAAAAATGGGGAAAAAAAAGAAATTTTTGTGATGGCGGCTCTGAGAGAGACTTTTTGGGCTGTAGTTAGATGCTACGAGAGATTGACGGATCGTGCAAACTTTATATGTAGTCAGTGATTAATTTTTGTTGAGAAAAAAAAGAAATAATAATGGGGAAAGTTTGAATAAAATAGGAAAAATTTATTTATGTATCTTGAACTAATCAAGATTTTAAATGAAATGAATTTTTGATTTAAAAAGATAAAGCCTGTTAATAAAAAGTTTTATACGGAAATTTTAACAACATTTCTACGAAATAGCAATTACAAGTCTAGCAAAAAAAAAAAAAAATAAAAGAAAAAAAAATCGATCTAGTAGCTTGCCTTAATCACATTTTTTTTCAATCTCACTCGAGTCTATTCCCCCAAAAAATTTATAATCGAAGAATCCCGCAGCAAAGGAAACCATTAACACTTCCAGCAGGTCGAAAAGGTCAAAAAAGAGTACAGCATAGAACATAGTAAAAAAAAAAAAATGAAGCAAAAATCGAGATATATCTCTTGGCACGTGTAATGGCGAATGAGTTCCAAGCTTCACTATACTGCTGGATAAAAGTCTCTCCCGAAGGGTCGTTTCTCTACGACACGCCTGTTTTTTTTCTTCTTTTTTCTTATTTTCTTCTTCATATCATCGAATTTTTTTTTCCAACATCCTCTGCAACACCAAGTTCTCTCACAGACATACATGCTTTGAAGAAAAAGTCAAGAAACTGGTGGAAGAAAGGAAAGAAAGGAGCGCGTAGGAAAAGAGAGAGTGGAGAAAAAGAAATGAAAGGCTGTCAGAGAAAAAGCAGAGAGAAAAGAGTATTCAGGGGTATGGGGTATTAGGAACAAGACTGAAGGGTAGATACGCGAAGAAAAGAGACTTCCCTCTTTTCTCCAGCTTATACGTACGTTTATACATTTTTTTTCTCTCTCTCTCTCTCTTTTTCCATCGTATTCCAGCTCTATACGCGCGCATACTCGCATGGTGCTCTCATATTATAACATGCCAACGTCGCTCCTTGGGAAAAGTTTGTTGTTCAAAGCATACATACATACATACATACACACACAGTCAACGTATACAGCATACATATATCTACAAACTGCCGTCAGCGTCAACGCGCGAGACCCGCGTGACGTCTAGTCCCCGCTAAAAGTAAAGGAAAGAGAAAGAGAGAAAGCTACGTAGCATGTAGAAGTATACCGCGACTGAGCGAGCAAGCGCATGCCAGACCCGCGCGAGATCCATTAATCATCCCCGGAGTTTTGGTTTGACTAGGCGGCAGCAGCAGCAGCAACGTCGCCGCCGCCGAAGCCCCGCGAGTTTGGCTCCACACGCTCGTGTGGCCACTATTCTATACAGCCATCTGAATACTATGCCGAGTCTACATTTCACTGGCTACATATACACGACTTTCTACGCTGCTATATAAGTTGGCTGACTATGTCTAATAGGCAGTGTTGTATGCAGCGTTGGTGTTCCTCCCATGTTCCGTCGTTCCTCTTTTCTGAGGATTTTCTGAGGATGAAGAGGATGTACATCTTGGGTATCGGAAGAAAGCTACGCATCAGTAGGCTCTTTTTCCATGAGATAGTTAGAGAGGAGGGAGAAAGCGAGGGTGGAGAAATAGACGAGGGTGATGGTAAAAGAGGGGATGAAAGGATATACCAGGGTATTGGAAAGAAAGGAGCAGAGAAAGAGAGAAAAATAGAGCTCCTGCGTAAATTTTACTGGTAAAAGAGGAAAGCTTCCTTGCTTGCTTTTTTCCCGCGAGCCTTCGTCTCTGTCTTTCTTTTCCTTTCTTTCTTTCTGTGTTCGCTTTAGGGCTGTCAATCATGGATTCTTTCACCCCCTCCCCTTCGCCCCATTTCTATATAGCACAGGGGCCATTTCTTTCTTTTTCTCTCGTCCAGTCCGCGTGTGCAACATGCCTACATTATAAAAGCGTAAATAAGCTTCCGCTATGCTCGCACACACTCACTAACACAGATACACTCGCACATACACACACACACACACACACACACACACACACACACACACACACACAAATATGTTTACTTTGCAAACTGTTATAATACTATTTTTTGAGACATTTCTTCGAATAACCCCGTTCTCATTTCCTTGTCTCATTCTCGATTTTGAGAGTTATGACTATCTCTGCTAAACTACTACAGCATGTTACTATCATATTTTACGTGGATTTGTAAATTTTGGTCAATATTGTAATAGGTGGTAGAATTAAAAAAAAAGAAAAGATGGTGTATTTCTTATATTTCACTTATATCTATTGTAAAAAGTAAGATTAAATTATTTAACTTATCTTTAGAAACAATAATAAAACATTTTTGTATATCCATGCGTAAAATACGACTTTTACACATCGTTTTAAGTGTGTAAAAAGCTGCTTTAAGACACGTTGCCTTAAGCGATGAGTAAAAACTTAATCGTACGGGCATGCGGTACGTCATAGTATTTTTTGAAACGTTTTGTGAAAAAATCGCTTTGTCGAACACGTATCCCGAGTGTAAAGCATGTTTTTTAATGGAACTTAAAGACATGCAAGAAAGTCTTTTACGCGCGCCAAAGCGATGATCTGCGATGCGCACACAAGCCTAATAAAGCAATCTGTACAAATAAAATTTTAACGTATTAAGTTTGACGTTTTACATAAAAAAACGAAAAATATATAAATTTAATAATGTAAGAGTTTTTATTTGTGGAATGTGTGTTTATTAAGAATATGTAATTGTATGTACGTTAAGGTGGCTTCGGCGATTATAAACCAACTGACAGATTTTTCTGAAACTTCGGGATTATGTAAATAAAAGCTACTTAATTTATTTGCAAAAAGAAACAGAAAGGTAAACGACTTAATTTCGGAGAAAATAGCTAATAGAAAATAAATTTAACATGGAAGCTTATGGGATTTCTCATATAATTATTGACCTTTATACGCGAGGTCGAGAGTTACAGAATTGGTCGATCAAAAAACCAGGTTTTCGATATTGATATATCGGCATTTGAAACTTTTTCCTTCTATCCGTACGTCAGTTGGAAGTACAGTAAGCTTAATCTTTTTTGCTTGTACTTAACCGCAAAGTCAGAAAGAGTGTCTTTTTAATTCGTTTCATTAGCATAAGTAGTTGTTTTATTAATTTCTACATCGTAAACATCACGTTGGATGTTTTTTTTTCTTTTTAAACATTAGTGATTTGTATGAGATTAAGAAGAAGCTGAAATTTGAAGAAGCCGAAATTTCAAGTCTTGTTACGAGGTTAATTGGTAAACTTGTACAAGATAAAACTATGTTTACCATCTCTCTAAACATTCTTTTACTCATCCTTTCTAGATCTCTTTTCATTTTTGGAGATTTATGTTATTGTGTGCCAAAAAAAAGTAGCAGTTATTTTATTTTTTACGTGGCTAATTCTCAATCTGATACAGAAATACATTTTTTCAAGTTGTGTTTTTGTGTGCCAAAAAAAAGCAGCAGTTGTTATTGTTGTTGTTATTGTCTTTACGAGTTTAATTGACAAACTCATACAGGATAAAGATAGAGAAGAAGAAGCAGCACATACAATTTTCGTTATGAGGACGATACTCGTGTTTGTACAAGATTGTGCAAATCGATGTTTTTGTGTGTGCAAAATAAAGCAGTAATCATTCTTGTCACAAGCTAAAAATCTAGGAAGTAAAAGATTAACAGTATGTCAAGAGGTTACAAAAGTAGAAACAGAAAAGTAAGATCGGTGAGAAATGAAAAAAAATTTATTACCGACTCTAATGGCAGCTCCAGAAGGATATATTCTCGATATTAAGGGTCCCTATTATATGCTTGTAATAATGATAAAAAATATGATTATTAACAAAATTAATCTTGACGAAAACTTTAATGATTGGTTCCAAGATCAAGACATTTTTATTGTTGATAGAGAATATCGCGTTGCACGAAGAATATTAGAAGAATTAGGTTTTAATTGTAGAATGCCATCTTTATAATTAGAAGGAGAAAACCAATTTACAACAGAAGATGCTAATGAATCTCGAGTAATCACAAAAACAAGATGGATAGTAGAAGTTAGAAATGGTCATCTTAAAACAAAGTTTAAGTTACTTGGTAATCCAATGCACGTGCATGTTCTTCAAAATGTTGGAGATTTTTATCATATTGCAAGAGTATTTGAGATGGTTAAGACTCAATGAAGAAGATTTATTAGATTTGCTAGTTTTAACGACAGAATAATTACAAAATTTAAGTATTTATCAAATCAACTTAGCACTTTTGTATATTCAAGATACACTTCGAAGAGATGAAAATCCTGCGTTGAAAGTTGAAATGTTAGTAGATGAACACACATTACCAGAGCCAGGATTTATGAGAGTAAGAGTATATTCTCGTTTTCGTAACAGAATAAAATATCAACCGTGGATAAGTTATCAATCAAATGATAATGTAAATAATCCAATAAGAGGCCATTATTGCACTTGAAAAACAGGAGCTAGAACATTAAGTACATGTGTACATGTAGTAAGTGTTTTATGCTTATACAAGGCATCAAAATAATGTAAACGGCCCTCCAACAAGACTTATCAATGAAATTAACGATACAGATAATAAACCCTTATTAATAAATCCTTATTAAGAATTAAAACAGATAGTTAGTGAAATTTTATATCCTTTTAATTTATTTAAATTTTTTCAATTTATTTATGAATAAAAATTATATATTATTAACAGAAAGAAAATCAAGATGCAAGAATCGTATGTCATCGACCAAAAAGAGAAAAGGATCGTTTGTGCTCGAAGATATAAGAAATTACAAATTAAAGCAACCAAGATATAAAAACTGCATGTCTGATAGCTTAGATGAATTTTTAAAAGTAGAGAAGCGGTGGTAAAAAACTTTAGCTTAATCTCTGATTGCTGCTGAACAAAGAGAAATTACATGCTCTACCAACATTTCTGTACTCTCACAAATTTTTGCAATAATGCAAATACAAATTATTGACATAATAATGTATTTAAATTAATTAGTATTATACGAAATTCTATCAAGACGAAATTAATAATTAAAAGAAAAAAATATAAAATTAAAAATAGAAGCAGTTAATCATCTTCTGGAGTATGTTCAAACAGTAGAAACTATTAATTACTTCTATATATTATTTAAGTATTAATATAATAAGTAATTATAAATGTGTCGTGAACTCTATATATAATATGTAAGGATGAACAATTATGTAGCAAGAAACGACAACCGTGCATAACGCCACATAGCGGATGACAAAGAAATGAGCGAATACCTATAATATTATTAAAAAAAGAGAAAAAAGAACAACAAGGTTTTTAATAATGTAATTGTTAGCTCTGATTGGAGAATAAGAGTACTGCAACTTTTTTACAGCAAACATTTTTAACCCATGGATTATGAAAACTCACTAAGACCATCATTGTACTCAAATCTGTTAATAAAATAAGATAAAATGCTCAATAAAATTTTATGATGCTGAAGTTTTTTAAAAATTTTATATTTCTTAATAATTTAAATTTGCAGATTAGATTGCATTTGTGATATTAACTTTTACGATTGTTTAAAATATGTTATAACAAAGGTTAGAGATGTAGTAATAGGTTATTTTAGTTTTTTGTCTAACTGTATCTATCGATAAAAAAACATCATATTGTAGAAAATTTTCGTCAATTGGCAATTAAAAATGCTAGTATATTATAGCTCAATCCAAATTGAACATTACCATGCTTCCATATCTTTCTGAGAGAACTGTAAATAATTTATTTTGACATTGGTGGGTAGATCAATTTTTTATTGTTTTTAACGCTCGGACGAAAAATATTCTATGCGCTAAAAAATCATTTACCCTCCATTGTTGAGCGACATTTTAAACTACAAGAGTCTAAAAATCATGTCAAATTTATCATACTTAAGTAAAAGTGGTATAAAAAAATGAATCTGATTAATTAAATTTTTAAATTAATTTATTTCAAAATAAAATATTTTGTGTCAATACAAGGTTCAATACATATTTTTTATTCTTTACCTTTATAAATGTGTCCTTACAATTTTTAGAGTACGTAATTTTGGCGTGACTTTTTTAAATGCTTTTTACTTTTAGATAATTTTATTTTCTTCACGTCTATGTAGAAAGTTCACTACAGTCTCCTATAAAGCAACAACAAAAATAAAAGATGCTTTCTTAGATGCTCAAGATGCAAACAAGCTTATTGCAAAACTTTTACACTATACTCAAACACTATATACATTAAAATAATGTACATGCAATATAACTAGTTGTAACAATAGATAGATGAATAAAAAATATGTATAGTTATGGTCTTCGTTTTGCTTTCTCAAAGAGAAAGCTTTGTAACGGTGAAAATTTTCGATTTAGTTTTTTTTGTATTTCTTGACGTTTTGAAAGTTCCTGAACTCGAAAAAC
>JAPYZE010002292.1:0-28960 GCA_030522805.1 Leptomastidea abnormis
TTTCTAATCAACAAGCATTTTTATAAGAATTCTCAGATAAATAATTAGAGATTATAGAGATAGAGATAAATTAAATTGTAAATCATAAAAAAAAAAAAAAAAAATTATATTACTATAATATTCGATTGAGTCACAAGATCTAAATTATCCAACGATCGTTAAACTGCATATTGAAAATAACGCAACTTATGCAAATAAGTTCTTCTCAATACACGAGTAATAATAAAAAAAATATATCTTCGTAATAGCTTAAATTTATATCGAATATATCCATCACGTAACTAAAAAAAAAATAATAAATAAATAAAAATATGACGTATAAAACAAAAAAAAAGTTCTAAAAACACTTGTAAACATGTATATCCTAATCGTTAATCAACCCGAACATTATCAGAATATACACACACACATAGCCAAAAAAACTCAATACGATGATTTTAGATAAACTCTATCATATCGAAAATATCAAACTAAAAAAAAAAAAAATTCAAACGTCATCATCACGATAAGACCACGTGTGTGAAAAATTCAAGTTCCCAAGACACACTAACTGTAATATAAACGATAAAAATCGGTATATAATATAAATTATAATACGCGTGGGGTATATATAATACCAATCGACCGTTAAGCTTTTTCATATATATATATCCTCGTGACCGGACGTAGATCGTTATAAAGACGCAAGTCGAGTTTACATACACATACAAAAATACAAAACTGCATCTCTTCCTTTAACTTCCGTCGTTTCAGCAAAAAAAAAATCGTTTACATGTGGTTACACAATATATATGAGTATAGTCTATCGCAGTTTCACAGTCGATATATATGTGTGTATAGAATACCACACGAGTATAACCAATGAATGAAAAAAATTACGCAACTATTTATATATATGTATATACGTGCGTTGACGGAAAATAGGAAAAAAAAAAAAAGTGTATAACCAATGGGCGTAAATTTCCCTGCTAATGTAAGTATTAAGTATTGGTATGCATACTGAGTTTCTTTTACGCGGAAAGGAAAAATTTCACCTTCCTTTTCTTCTTCTTATTTCTACGATTAAAAAAAAAAAATTGGCTACGCAATCGGTTGTATGTATATAAACACTATTTCCTGTATACGATCTATATATATATACACATACAGTTTTCTATATTGCGTTATTGCGCGATCGTCCGTCACACGCCGATTTTTATCCTTTCCTTTTTTTTCCTTCCTCATCTTTTCTGTTATATAGGTACCCTTCGTTTTCTTTTTTTTTTTTTTTTATAAAAATCGTAATTGATTAATATATTCCGGCTATATTAATATATGTAATAAATATAATAGAATAATTGAATAAAATAATCATCTCAAACTTATATATTATATTATAACCGTGATTTTGTGTGATAAAAATTTACAACAACAAAAATCGGTATTATCGATCGAGTTTTATATATTATATTATATTAACATACAAAGATTATAATATATCTAAAACAATAAAATCTTTGGCACGCGCCATCGAACACGTATTTTATACTACTACCACCGCATAAAAGTAAGTGAGAGAGAAAGCAAAAAAAAAAAAGGACCTTGTCGTCGAATCAACGATTAACATACATATTGTGTAAACAAGAAATTATCAAGAAAAATCGCAATCGATGAGTATATATAATTGTATAAGAAGAAAATATAAATTTTAACAAAATATAATTTGTAATCGACCAAAAGATGTAGTTTATATTACAGTGTATATGTATGTATGTGTTTGATATTATAAGAAAACCAGAGGCAGTCAGTGTTGTCGTCGTCGTAGTCGTCGTTGTTTGCCTTACTCGGTTATATTTTACGATAAGATAAGAGAGTAACGATTCTAACTGAGTTTATACATACATATATACACTTAATACTATACGTACATACATATTGTACAATATTAAATTTTATATGGATGTATGTATGTATATATGGCGAATATAAGAGAAAATAAAAAAAAAAAGTAAGAGAAAGAAAACGTATAATGTCACGTAGCATACATATACACTTATACCTTTATACATTGTAAGTCTCGAAAGTGGCGACAGGTAGAAAAAAAAAAATCACTGTTACCATACCTTATACGTTTTTTTTTTTTTTTTTTTTTTTTTTAAAGAATATATAAAAGTATGAGAAGAGAAACCTATAATCTCAGAATAAAAGTTCTAATTTCAATCATATCTCATCTTTAAAATCTCGAATTTTCTGGAGAACCGGTAATTAAAAAATCTCTCTCTCTCTCTCTTTATTACACTAACATACTTTTTTTTTTTATTAAACATATGGCCATGACTATATATACCTAAATAATAAAAATCATTTTCGATTATAATACTTTGATATTTATCAGGATGGCTGGATATATCGTAAAGGTAAAATAATGGCCGACTTTTATATATACCTACATACACAGTAGATTTTAGAAGGACGAAGAATATATATATAAGAGAATCAGGAGTAAGAAGAAGGAGTAAAAAAGAGATAGAGATGAGGTTGAGAGAGAAGAGAAAGGAAGGGGGGGTGGGGATGGGGAGTTATACATATAGTGAGTGAGAAAAGAGATTTCAGGCGCGTCAAGGCCGTAGCGGTGGCTGTTGCTGCTGCTGTTAAGTCTGTATATGTATGTGTATGTATACGTATGTATGTGTATATGCAACTTATACATATACATATTAATAGAAAAAAAAAATTACAACTCACCTGATTATTACCATTACTCGTAGGTTTAAAAGTACTCATAATCGGCTGCTGTCTCTTATTCAACAATCCATCAATATTATCATCAACAACAAAATCATCATCATCGTCATCCTTAGCAGCAGGATTACGTTCAGGTGTCTTAACATACTTAACACCATTCATACTACCCTTAATAACGATATTATTTAATTTATAATAATCATCGGCCAATTGATCAACAACCAATAATTTTGTTTCACTTGGAAATGCTTTGATACGTTCGACGACTTGTTTATGTGTCTCGTTTGATATGTTAATTTCATTGACTTCGATAATACGATCGCCTTGACGTAAACCAGCAGCTTCGCTTGGCGAACCTTCGTCGACTTTACCGATAAATTGACCATTTTTACCTTTTTCCGCGTGTAAATTAAAACCGTAACCATCGAAATCGTCCCATTTTATGATGTGACACAAACGTGCGCATGGTTGTATTTTATCTAAATTTATATTGCTCGTCATCTTTGATAATTAATTTTTCTTTCAAATCCTTTTTTTCTTCTCTTCTCTTTTATTTTACACCACTAATTTCTTCTTTTATAAACACTCACTTGTTCTCACACAGATATACACACCAACCGATTTTTTATTTTCTCACCAGTCTCACTTTTTTTTCTTCTTCTTCTTCAACACTCGATCTTCTACACAGTTTTAACTCTCTCTCTCTCTCTTTCTCTATATAAAAATCCGCGCACACGCAAAAAATACCAACAAAAAAAAGCGAAGAGAGTACCAGAGTACCAGCAAATGAGTATAAGAGAGTGAGTAAGAAAACACAGATATTAACCTGCACCGGTATAATATATAATATACAATATATACCAACGACAACTATACTTCTCCTGCTCTGCCTGCCGAGAGACGACTACCTTGCTATGCACGTGCGTCGTCGTCGTCTCTGCAGTATATTATAGCTGCGCCCTGCCTTGCCTCTCTCTCTCACTCGAGGTTGTACCTCTATATACCACCACTTCCACTTACTGTTGCTACTGCTACTGCTGCTGCCGCTACAGATACCGTCTCTTTATCCTTCTCTCTCTCTCTCTATCTCTCTCTCTCTTTTTGTATTTTCCCCCCTGCACCGGTTTTATATTATATACTCTGATGATTACGGCAGAGAGAGAAAAAGATAGCATATATATATGAGCGAACGAAGCAGAGAGTAGCAGCAGCAGCAGCGCACCTGTAATATATACCGATCTTCCAGACCTGTTGCTTGCTTATGCTTACTTCGTATACCTGCCGCCGAGAGTCTCTCTTCTTTCTTCTTCTTCTTCTCCTCTACTATACTGCTCCCACCTACTACCTACCTACCTACCTATCTCATCTTCTCCCTCCTGCGCAGCTCCTGGTAACCGAAGTTTCTGGCGCTTATATTTATTCTCTCTCTTTTTCTATCCTTATATTTTATCCTATAATACAACCTGTTTTTATGTATATATATACCTGTTCTTGTTCTTCTTCTTCTTTGTAAAGTATAAGCTGATGTCTGCGGTTTTCACTTGCGCTTTTGTGCAGAAAAGAGAAAGATAGATAGATATTAGTTGTTATGATGTTTTGACTCTTTTTTTTTTTATATTGGTTATTATAAAATTGGTTGGAGATTTTTTTTTCTTTTTTTTTAAAGATGGGGAAGATACAATATGTTATAATATGTGGTTTTATATATATATATATATATATATATATATATATATATATATACAATACCGATTTTCTGCGATATGTGTACGTATACCGGTCACGCGCAATATATACCTACATACCATATACCGGTCTCTCTTTCTCTTTCTCGTTATGCGCATACTTTACGTGTTACATACACACACTCTTGTAATATATATGTATGTATGTGTGTGTATGCTTATTGTAAGGTAGATAAAGATAAAGGTATATGTATATAAGAGAAAGAGATGTTGACGCGACCACGTCATTTTCTTAGTCATCTCTTTCAAGCAAACTATAGATATATATATATATATATATATAGCTATGTGAGTTCTCCACGACATACTTTCACGACTTGTTGCTTGTGGATATATATATATATATATATATAAAAGTTGACAAGTGTCTATGTCGTTGTATTTTGCCTGTGAGTGTAAGTATTATTGTGAATATGGTAGAAGGATTATGACGAGAAGGAGAAATGTTTGCAATTTTTTTTTATGATAAGATGAAATTTGAAATTTTAGGAAGGTAGATTTAAATTTGGTGCAACCTTTTTTTTTGTTATTTGTTGGAGAAGAAGGAGGTTGAGGATAGAAAAAAAGAAGATATGGTTTGAGAAATGCTACCTGTGTGTGTGGGAATTAGGAATCTTTTGTACAAAACGGTAATGATGTATGTTTGTATATATAAAATGTATATACATTTAAAGAGATAGTTGAGAGAGAGATAGAGAGAGAGCCTTGTGCTATTAGCACTAATTAAAGCTATTAACGTATATATGTGGTGTACCTTTTTTTTTCTAAATTGTAGTGAGAGAGTGAAGATGAGAAATGAGAGTGTGAGAGAATGTTGAAAAAAAAAGAAAAAAGAAAAAGAAATTAGCGAGTAATTTTGCAAATTTACAAAAATTTTTAGCGAATTCTTTCTGGAATTCTTTAAGTTTTTTTATTTTTTTATTTTTATTTTATTAAAAGACTTATGAAAAGTACGAGATTGAGCATGATGTGTTAAGTACTTTTTTTTCTTTTTAATCTTTAATTAAAACTCCTGCAGATGGTTATATTCTTTTATGAATGAACAATAAAGGATTCCATAGTTCCTTTTTTTTTCAATTTTTTTTTTAACTTCTATTTTCTTGGAGAGACAGCTATACGAGACTAGAGTTTGAATGCGTTCAAGGAGAGACACACGTAGCTTTTTATTAACTATATATACGTACGTTTCATGTCTTTAAGTAGAAAAATGTTTTTCAAGTTACCAACAGTCGCAACAGTTTTGATGTGTACAAATGTATATACTTATGTTTGTTTAATGATAAATACTCAACAGTAAGAGAAAATCTACCAGGTGTAGGTATTTATAATATGACTAATAAGTAATATGACTTATTAAAGTTTTCTCTCTTACTTCGTAAGATGTTATTTTTTTTAAAAAAATAGGTAAATTATAAGTACCTAATTGTCATTCATCCTTTAAAAACACTTTAAAATCGAAAGAAAAAGTAAAGGTCATAAAAATATATTCTAACTACTTTACAATTCAAACAATATCATCCATCATTCTCATTAGACAAAAAAATAAAAAATAAAATTTTTTGCAAAATAACATAGTAGTTTCAATATATCAAACCATGAATCATCATCATCATCATCCGATAACACATACCTATCCTATCAAAAAAAAAACATATATCATAAACTCATCATACCTATATACATCTACCCATACCCCTCTTCACCACCCACTATACAACCCCACTACTCCTAATAAAAAAAAAAAAAGAAAGCAAAAGCGTAAAAGCAAAAAAAAAAAAAAAAATTTACAAATACCAATCCCTCCCACTATATAAATTCCTTTCAAAATTCCTCAAAGGCCCCCTACATTACTATCCACATACCTGGTACCTGGTACCACTTCACCTATAAAGGTATAGTATAGTACCTTTTCCCACACGGTAGAAAGGATAGGGTACCATAAACCAAAGCTTACGCACCTGCACAGAAAGCGCGCTATATACTATATATATGCATAGTGCAGACATGTATCTCATCAGAAAAACCTCTCGCTCACTTCAATACCTATACCCCTATATGCGCAGCTATAGGTGCGCGGTATATGTTCACGTTAGTATATATACCTATACTCCCCCTCTCTTCTTCCCCTCTCCTTACGCTCTTTTTTAACTCCGACGACGACGACGACTGCTGCTGCTCCGAGAGCTCCGATATATTCCCCTCTTCTCTCTTTCTCTGCTGCTGCTGCTCGCGTTGTACAATATATACTTTAACTATATAGACTCTCGTCAGTCACCGGGTTGGTCTCGTTCGTTCTCCATTACTTTATATACATACAAAAACACATGATTATATTATATACCTTTATAATATAAAAATGGTCTCATAACAATTAAACCATTATTTTAATTTTATTTTTTAAGTACTGTGTTGGTGCTGATTTATTTTTGTACATAAGGTAATGTACACCTGGTAGCAAAATTGTGTTGTTGTTGTTCAGTGTGTGTGCCAATTTTTTTTTTTTCGTGTGTGACGGTGCATCAATATTGAGAATTGGCTGCTGCATATACATATAGAAATATAAAGAAATAGAGAAAGAGAGAGAGAAAGAAATAGCTCCGGAGCAGAAAATAGTAACAAGAGATTTGTAAAGGTATATAACTATATAATATCGGAGCAGAAAAAGTTGCTCCGTGCATTAAAAGCATGTGGAGTCCAACTCATGTCCAGGTGGTCGGTAAGTAAATACCTTCTTTCTACCGTATTTTTTGCTTTTACCTTTATTACGATAAAAGTTACATGTAAATACTTTAGAGAGTAACAGAATAAAAAAAAAAAAAAATAGCAAGCCTTAACCTTACATTGCAAAAAGAAAAAAAAAATAACAATATGATTTTCAAAGGTTAAGAAAAAAAAAATTAAAGAAACAAAGGAAGGCTTTCTCATCATCCACTCAGTTATCTATTCTATCTATCTATCTATCTTTACCTCCCTCCTTCCCTCCCTCATTCTTTTCTTCTTACCTTCTCTCAATCGAGTATAACTGTCTATATAGTCAACAACCAACAGCAGCAGCCACCCACACACAAACACACAAACACACACACACACACACACACACACACACACACACACACACACACACACACACACACACACACACACACACACACCCACACACCCACACACACACACCTCGCGAGTTTGAGAGAAGGTAAGTACCGTAACGTTACTCTTTCTCTTTCTCTCTCTCTCCTTTTTTTCACTGATCTATCTCCTTTCCTTTTATCCTTCTTGTGACTCCTTTTCTTCTGTATATATATGTATACACTATCTTTTACTCTCAAGTGGATTTACATGTATGTGTGTTTATTTACATATGGGTATAATAGAATTAGAGTGGCTGTCATTGTATTATAATTGAACTCCGTTATACTTAATTTTCTTAATTTATTTTGATTATTTTTTTTTAAATTAATTTATTGAATTATATTTATTAATTTTTTTTATTTTTTTTTTACAGTTCTGCGAGCCAAGGGTTTACTTACCAAAGGCAAAAATAGTAAGTTATTATCATACATAATATGAAAAAAAAAAATAAATAAATAAACAATATTATTACATTATCATAAAATAAAACTAATTTTTTTCAACCAACAATAACAAAACTCAAAAATAATAAAAAAATAAAAAAAAATAAAATCTGGAACATATTCGATTATTACACCGATTTGACCGAGACATACTTTTTATTTTATTATTATTTACAAATACAACACCCACACACACTTACACACATTATTATGCCTTTCTTTTATTTTCGTTTTCGTCATCACTAAACTGTAATCAATTACGTTTCTCTCTTTTTTTTTTTGCTAACTCCAGCATTATTGCGTTTCACGAATGAATATATATGACAGGTTCTTCTTTCACATACATACATACACACACGTGTATATGTCATCCTTGCTTGTTGTATGTATGAAGATTGATCGGAAACGTAGTTTAAAAAAAAAATAAAATAAAAACGATTGTCGTGTTTAAAACTACGAGGTCGTCTTCTGACAAATACTTTTTATCTATATACCTATACCTATACACGCACTGTGTTACGTATATATACATATACGTAGAAGTATATACGCTTCCTTCTTATCGGTATAATATTAAATGACATAGTCGGTTAAGCATGTGTGACCGGATATATAGGTATATATATATATATATATATATATTACACTTGCGTGTATAAAAATTGTACATTAATAGAGGAAAAAAAAATTAATTAGAGAAAGGAAATGTTTAGATGATGAGAATAAATATGATTTTCGCGAAAGAAAGATAGAGAGAGAAAGAGAGAGATCTGTTTTTATTTAAAGTAAATTTTCACTATGAATCGGTAATGAATTTGATGTGTATATATATATTCTGGCCTGGTTTTGTGTCTATTACAGAGAGATGAGAGTTGGGAAAAGTAAGAGCTTCATCATGTACGGGAATTTATATATAATAGAGCAAGAAAGCAAGCAAGCATTTGCTTTGCGAGTTATTATGATAGTGCGATTAATCGAGACACACATTTATGTCTGGATTTTATATTAATTAGAGAGACGCCGGCGTTTATTATCTGGGTTCTGGTTTGTTTCATTTTTTTTTCTTTTTTTTTGATGAGATAGTGTTTTGTTATATATTGACGTATTATAATGTGAGATTTTTCTTTTTTTTGGAGGAGGATGTGTTTAGTTAGTTAATGGTTTTGTGATGATAAGTGTTGTTAATTATTAGAAAAAGATGATTTTATTATTGTTTGATATTATTACTGTTTTGTATTTTTATTTGTTTTTTGCTGAATTGTATTTATTGGAATTTGCTGATTATTTTGTTGATTATTGACAAAATGTTTTGATTATTGGAATGTCAAATTTGTTTTTTTTTTAATTTTTGAGTTGATTAATTTGGTGTATGACATATATATCTTAAAAAATAAATATATTTTAATTTAGAAAAATAATTATTAAATGAAGAAAAAAATCGTTCTCCACTTTGCTAATTTACTTTTTCTTTTTTTTTTCTTTTTTAACCTGTAAACCTTTTGTATAGCATCTCGTAAACATAAATCTCATCCTTTAAATTCTCTAACAAAAGAATTAGCTACAATTTTTTTAAACTCACTTTACCTTTTTTTATTTTGTATACACACACCAAATTATCATAACGAAACTACATTACACACAAAAAAAGAAAAGACAAAATAACACCATAGTAAAAGAAAGCATCATATTTATTTTATCACAATTAACAAAATAAAATCCAAATCTAACTTAATTTTTGTTTTTCTCTTTCCCTTTTTTTTTCAGATACAAACGACTGTTTCGTAACGATAGCCCTAGGTAAAGAAAAATATCAAACATCAGTTAAAGAAAAAGCAAATGACAATGTCGAGTGGCATGAAGAATGTGAACTTCAAATACCACAACAAGGTAATACAGCCGAAATTGTACTTACTGCATTACATCGTAATTTTCTTGGAGTTGATGAATTTCTTGGTACCGTTCGTATACCATTATCAAGTTTTGATATTTATGAGATGCCGAAAAATCGATGGTGAGTATATATTATTAAAGATAATAATTGTATTTAGTGTTAATTTATCAAATTTTGATTTATCATAACTCTTTAACTTTCTCGAAAGATCGAGAATAACGAATTAGTTATTATTATCTTCACGTTAAACTCTGTACTATAACTCTTTTTTTTTCTATCATAGATGTAAAGAGGTCGCGCGTCTGGCTTTCATATTTCACGCCTCTATTCATTTCAGACATTATCTCTTCAATCTTCATATAACTTCATATATTCTTTATCAAAATTCAATAAATTATTTTTCATTTTCTTTTTTTTTTCTTAATTATAATTTAAATTTACAAAACAAAAAATAATTCAATTTTAAACATTCCCAGGTACGAATTAACAAGTAAACCAGGAAAAGAAAACACAAAAGAACGCGGTAGACTTGAAGTACGCGTTGGTTTTATAGTACGCGCGGGCAGTCTTACAGATCTTACAAAAAAGGAACGTCACAAAAGTTCATTAGGTCAATTATCAACAGCAGCACAATCGTTTGGTGGTAGTTTATTAAGCATAGGTAGCGGTGAAAAACGTAAGGGTTTAAAAAAATTAGCAAAATCAATTGGTAGTAAAGTGAGAGGTAAAAGTCGTAGTAAAAATAGATTGGATGATATACATGATGAGGAAGAATTTAGAGTTGGCGAGAGACCTAGAACTGCTGGTCAAGAACATGGTGAGGCTGATCCTGGTGTTGTTAGTGATGAGGAAGATGAATTTACAGTGAGTTTTATTAATAATTTTATTTTGAAGATATATAAATTATACCATCTGATATATAAATAAATAATTTATTATTTATTTACAGTTCGATGACCTATCGCACAAAAGTTCAACCTCATCCTTAAACTCATCTCGTTCAGCAGCGGTAGCAAGTAGTACAGGTAGTTGGAAAACCGGTAATGACAATCAATCTGCAACAAATCAAACAACCTCTTCGATACACCAACAAACTTCATCAGCTCAGCGAGAAGAGTCTGGTAAAGTTAATCAACCAGCGAGTAATAGTAATAGTAGTACACCACCATCAAAACCACCAAGGTTTGGTCTGAGTAGTAGTTCTTTAAATTTATCAAGTAGAAATGAAAGTAGACAACCTGCACCGGTTAATCCGACAATACCACCAGAAGATGAGTGGGGACAGAAGTTGTATGGATTACAGGCTGGTAGTGCACTTAAAAGGTTGGTATCCATCTTTTGATGATTTTGTTTTTTTTAAATATGATGATAGTAAGGTGAGATTTCTTGTGATAGGTGGGAAAACAAACGTGCAAGTCCGAAAATCGTAGTTGAGGAGCCAAGAGAATCGACAGATTCTGGTATGCCAATACCAGCTGAACGTACTAGTTCACCGATATCCAAATTAAAAGGTGAAATAAGCGAATCACCTGGTGTTGGACGTAAAACTCAACCTTTAAGAAAAGATAAGGACAAGTATAAGATAATTGTTAATAAAGATAACGATGATAAGAAGGATAAAAAGAACAAGGATAAACATTATAATAATAATCAGCAAACAAAATCGTCATCTGAAAGAATTATTATTGGTGGTGAGGAAAGTTCGAAGGTTGAAAGTAATGGAAATAGTAATAATAAAACAGGAAGACTACCACGAGAAATTCTTGAACAGTTTGATGGAAAATCGAGAGAGGTGAGAGATATATACTATTTTTTTTTTTTTTTTTTTTTATTTACTGGTTGACGATCGTTAAGATGGAATGTAGTTGTGATTGGTATTTCCGGGATTTTGTAAGATTCTAAGAGATTATTGTTGATAATAGTGAAAGTTACGAAACTGGATTGTTAACTTTTGAATACCTGTTTTTTTTTTTATATTTGGATAACTTTCTTAACGACTTAAACATCCTTATTTTTTTTTTTTTTATTTACAGGATTTAATTGAAATGGTGATGAGACTACAACTTGACGTTGCGGATAAGAAAAAACGATTACATGACCTTGAGGATTACATTGATGGTTTATTACTCAGGGTTATTGAAAGCTCGCCTAAGCTACTACAAAATCCGTATCAGCCTTCACGTCGATTATCATCACCTGGAAGACAGTAATTTTGAATTCCATCCCTTATTATTCTTCCCCTTGAATTTCCTTTTTTTTGCCAAAACGCGTGTAAATAATAATATATCTTCCTCTTTTTTTTCTCGGAAATACCGAGATTTTTCCAGATGACTATTATATCAAGTGTAATATTGTCCGTCCGATCTTCCCTTAAATTTTATTCGATTTACTTTACTTTCTTATTAAAAGTAAATAAAAAAAAAATTATGAAAAACAAAAAAAAATGTAATGTAACGTAACGTTATAAAGTGCTATTAACGACGACTGTTAAAAAAAAAATATTTTTCCAAGCTCCGAACGTGCCTTAACTTAAATAAAAAATTTATTTTTTTAATGATTAGTAGAATGTGATTTGTAATGGATATATCGCGCATAATGGGGTCCAAACGATGATGTAACGATAGATATATTAAAAAAAGAAAATTTAGTTTTGTATGTAACGGATTTTAACCGTTAATATTATTATTATTAAAAATTATAATTATTAATATTATTTAATATCTGATCGACGATTAATTGTTAAGAATATATTTTTATTACGTTGACTAATTAAAGCTCGAAAAACAAAACGCGATGAAAGTTTGCGTGCAATTAATGAACAAAAAATGATTTAAAACAAATTATATTTATAAAACGTTGATTATATTAATATTTCTTGTTATTCGTCTTTCCAGCTGCGATTGGTGACTGTTGACTTTGAAAAGAAATAAAAAAAATTATAATTTATTTTTTCATTATGTATTTATATATGATGTAAACTGTTCTAAGTAAATGAAAAATAAATATATATATATTTATATATATAAATAATTAAAAAAACGATAAAAAATAATTAAGACGAACACAAAATGCCAGTAATGCTTTCTTTTTTTTTCACTTTTAATTTTTTTTTTCTTTGTAAATTAAATATATATTTATATATATTTTTATATACACATACATATATGCATGTATATGTTCTTATATATATGTATATCATTAAACGAGTTTGTTTCATTTTTTGTATTTTTTTTTCTTCTTTTGTAAATATAATCGTGTAACGATGAATAACAACGACGATGTATAATATTTTTTTTCTCTCCTCTTTTTTTTTATCATGTACATATTACATGTACGCACATACAAGTGTATATTAGTTTTTTATGTATTTAAAGGATAAAATAATACAAGATGATATAAGAATATCGAATCGATGAAAAAAAAAATTATAGAATAACAAAGTAGAAAAAAAAAACAATATAATTTCTTCTATCGCTCGCAAAACTACAAAATTTTATCGATATTCGAATACATATGTTGGCCTTCTTCTGAAAAAAAAATTAAACTTCGTGACTCGAACATAGAAACAACAAAACGTGTATTATTTGGCAAACGTGACATTATTCGGCCAAGTAAGCCATTTTTTTTTTGTTTCTGATAAGATAACCTCGGATATATTATAAGTTTGACCTGCAAATTTACATAACATAACGCGTTTATATATATGTGTGTAAAGACGAGATATCGCGCGTTTGTATATATATGTTGATAAAGCTGCGTTTGTATATATCGTAAATGGATAATATGAAAGGAAGAGCTTTTTTGTGTATAGTGAGAAAGATTTTTTTTTTTATTAGGCTTGATTAGCTTTGACTTTTTTTAAAAAGAAAAGCTTTCTTTTTTTTTTCAATCGTATTATCAATGCGGGCGCAGACAATTATTTTTTTTGTTTGTTTGTTACATTATACGAATACTCTTGTGTATTATAATACTTTTGTTTTTTTTTTTGAAGGATAGGATTATGTGTATTAGGGATTAAGGATATTATTTTAAAATCTTAAATATACACAGGGATGATGTACTGTGCCCTTGTAGTATCACAGACAGGCGTTAACAAAAATATCAAATTATTCATTCATTTTTTTTTTTTTTTTTTTTTCATTAAACACATACACGTTAATTTCTTTTTTTATTAATATATTCTCCCTCGCAATTAATGTGTATATATATATATTAATATATATATACTCGCAACCGAGTACCGGCCTTCTAATCGCGGACAATTTTTTATAGAAATTAAACAAAATAATAAAGTACAAGTAAAAATGAAGAAGGAATAATTGTTGATATTATTTGTAGGAAATATCGGTGTGTTACTGTGTGTATACATAAGCGCAAAGTAGTTACACTTGTTGCGTGTGATTTTTTGTTGCTCCTTCGATCTTTTACATGTTTATCATCGTTTATATATTAATATATACGTATATAATATATACTCTTTAAATATAATATTTAGTTACGTCATTATCATCATCATCATCAATCATTATCATCATAACTTTTCTCTTTCTTTCTTTTTATCTCGCTCTTATAATCTTGTGCTATATAGTATTTCTTTTTGCGATGAGTCAATGTAGTTTTTTTTTTTTATTTTTATTTTTGCGGTACATATATAGGCTGCAGCAAATCAAGACGGTCGGCACTATTATTGTCGTGGTCTCTTTTTTATTTCTTTTCAATCATTTTTCTATAATATTTTTTTCTCTCTCTCTTTTTTTTCATGCATAAATGTCTTTTTTTTTATATAATAATATATTTATCTTGTTTAATATTATAGGCTGCGTAATTGTATTAAACGCGCTTTTAAAATCGCTCAGTTTTGTCAATATTTTTTTTTTTTATTTTGTGTTCGCTATATAGGCTGCGTGTGTAATTATATGGGATTTAGGTTTTTTTTTATTTGCACATTGATTTTTTTTTTTTTTTTATTTTGAAATTACACACTGGTGAAGGCTCGAACTCAACGGCAATATTTTAAGCAGCGATTTGGATTTTTTTAATATATTGGGTTATATATATATATGAGGCATTAGGTGCTTGCTGGATTTGTTGAAATATACATATTATATGTGTGTATAGGCCTGATTTTAAATTCTGAATGTAACTGACGTTGGATGTGTATGCGTTGAAATTCTGTGTGTGATAGACAAGAGATTTTGTATAATTTTTTTTTGTTAAATTTTATAATTTGATTTTTCTTTGACATAATGATTCGACGATGCCGCGCTTCTTGTAAAAATACGCAGGTACCTGTAGTTTTTATTCTTATTTTAACCAATTTATTTATTTTCATACGATATATTAAGTTTTTGTCACTTGTATTTGTGGTAAATTCTTAATTTTTTTATATTTTAAAAATGAGAGAAATTTTTTTTTATGTAATTTTAATTTTAATATAATCGAAGGAGAGCAAGATATCCAATACCTTAAGATAAAAAAACTCCTTTTTATAATAACAAATTTGATTTTTCTTTTTTTATTTTTTTTTATAAGTGAGATATACGAGTCTGAGAAATTGAAACCATTGTCATTTCAAATCTGTGAAAATTTACTTGTATTCTTATGTATTAACTTAGATTTAATGAATACTGAAAAATCATTCGATTCAAACATTTATTTTTTATTTTTAAATCTATAAAATTCCAGTCTGATGATAAATTGTTGCAATTGCATAGCAATACTGAAGGTATTTATACATATATTTTAGATTGAAAATGAAAATTCAGTGCATGTTGAAATAAAGTTCTTTATTTCAAACAATTTAAATATTTGTTCTTATCTACTCGATCGACTTTAATTATAAATTCATTAAAGTTAATTTGATATTTTTGAAACAACAATATTTCATCGTCACATTGTTTTTCCTTAAATATATTAATAATTTATAATTAATGCGTGTGCGCGTGTATAAACGTGTTTTAAGTGTCATATATTTAATTTTTTTTTTAATTTTTCAAATTTGTTTTTTTTTAACTATTTAGTTGAATTAAGTTTCATTATATAGTTTTTAGTGCGAAAAGGTATAAAAGTTATATATAATAAGTTTTTTTTTTGTTTCTTCAAGGCCATACGAAGGGAACAGGAACAGGATTTATAATAAGCATTCCTCGATTCACACTCACAAACGTTTTTTTTTTATATTCATGATTGATAATTCATCGCGTTATGTTTTTTTTTCAATATGTATAAATTGATTTAAATTTTTAATTCAATTCTATACAATTTTTTTACTTTTGATTCATTGAAAATTGTGTGATGAAAAATTTTAGTAATAAAAAAAGAAATTACTATCAAATACACTTGTTGAATTTACGTATAGATTAATGGTCGATAAGAACGTGACAAAATTTAAAAATCCGAATTAAACAGCTACATAGTCTTATAACATTTTCAATTTACGTCAATGTAATTTTTCAACGCTTTCACAATTTTTTTTCTTATTTAAAATTTTTTTTTTTAATTTGTTTTTATTTAACAGCGTTTTATTTAATATCGAAATATTTAATGCTAAAAATTTGTTATAGTCTAGAACTTACTTCTAAATAATTCAAAAGAGCAATCATAATAAAAAGTCACGTAAAAAAAACAAACTCGTGATTATACAAATAAATTTTTTTTTTTTTAATTTTAATTAAATGCAGAAACTTCTCTTCATTCAAAAATTTCATTCTTATCAAACTCCCATAAAATCTACGTTAAATAACCCACCATTTTTTTTTTTAATTACACCTGCATTCAACAAGAATCATCTAGCCATTTTAACTTTTTCTGTACTTAAAATACAATCGAAAATATGAATATATTTTTTTTCAATAACAATTATACAATAGCCCTCAAAAGAAAGCATATATAACGTGTGTGATTTTTTTTCTCCTCCACATTATACTCTATAATACTCATTATTTATCTCTTTTTTTTGTTAAATCTTCAATATATATTTTTTTATACATATCATCAAGTAATATATTGAAGACTCCCTGAACTTGCATCTAGGCAGTTTGGACAGTATCGGTGGCCTTAAGCTCAAACCGATACATCGAATGCATTAATATATGCATATCCCACATATTTTTCTTCTTTTATTTTTAATTCTTAAATATTTATATGTACAAGTAAAACTTATTTTATATTTACATCAAATACGACGATTATCTTTCTTCTTTTTCTTTTTCTCTCAATTTTATAATATCCAAATTCTCTATACTACCGACAGCGTCGTACGATATATTATAATTTATATAATTAAAAAAATAATAATTAAAAAAAAAGCAGTAGCAGCAGTAGCTATAGTCGATATATATAATCTATGCGTCTTGATTAGTTCGCATGATATTGTCATTCTTCGCAACTTAATAATATATAAAAAATTGCGATTACTTCAATATAGCCTCTTGGAAAGTTTTATATATTATCTTTTATTTTTTTGTATATTTTTATATATATATTTTTTTTTATACTCATCTATATGCGAAGAAAAAAATATTTTTCGTAGGAGTCTTATATAATATATTATAGAGAAAGCTTAGTTGAATTTGTTACTATATAAGATTACAATTAATTAGTTTTCGTGTTTTTTTTTTATCACGATACATTAATTAATTAAGAGTCAAGTATTGTGGGTCTTATTAATTGAAAAAAAAAAAAAATCGAATGATTAATATAAAAATTTAAATTAATATCTAGTATAAGACGCTTATAATTAATTATATCAATCTTTGTGCAAATGATATATCGCGAAATAATTAAATTTAAAATTTCTATCGCTGTCGTACTATTGAATCACAATTAGTATAACTATACTTAAAAATAATCACGATCGTTTCATTTTTTTTTTTTTATAATCTTCCATCAAAGAGACAAAAACATTAACTTTAATTAGCAATCAGTCGTTATAGACGCTCCGTCACAAATTTTTTTTTTTCATTCTCATTCCTACAATTTTTTAAAAAAAAATTCTTCAAAGTAAATATTTCGACCCGTAAGCTATAAAATCACACATACATACACTAACACAAATTAATCTCTACTACATTTGTTTCGTAACCCAAAAAATCATCCTTCCAACACCAATCATTAATATAGAATATCTCATTTACAAACACACACCACTACTAATAATACCTATAATATGTCGAACAATATTTTTCAACATAAAATTAACAGTAACAGCAACAACAACAACATCAACAACGTGTTGAAAAAAATAATAAATAAAAGTTTAGGTTTATAGTAAAGAGTTTCGTAAATATAAAAAAAAAAAAATTAAATAAACGATGGATACTTAAATTATTTACGTTCATTTACGTAACGGATGCCACATAGGTACAGGCCTACGTAACATAGTAAGCATTTGTTTCCAATGAACAAGCGAACGACCGGTTGTCGTTGAACCAACGATAACATGTCCAACTGAATATGCTTTCATACCAGCACCAAGATCACCACTTACTTCAGCTACTGTTAATCTCAATTGGACGTTCTGTTAAATTAATGATAAAAAAATTATTATAATTACAAAATTTTAGATTTTTAAATGTAAAAAAAAAAAAAAATTATTTACCTGAAGAGCGTGAGTTGGTACACTAAATATAAGAGCCTCGTTAAATATCGGACTTTTTTCACCACGTTTGATAGTCGTACGTTTTTTATTCATTTTTTTACCCTGCTGCAATAGGTAAACCTAAAATATAAAAAAAAAATTTACATTAATATAATTAATCATCAATTAATTAATTAATTTTATTATTTAATTAAATTTTGTTCTAAACAAACCTTAACAAAAAAATCACCAGGCACATCATTAGCACCTTTTAAATTTCTCGCTTTAACAATAACCAATGTCAATCTTTCAGCTGTTGGCAAATAACTTAATGAAAATAATAATTCACCAAGTTGTGCAATTGGTTGTAATGGACTAACTAATGGAAGCCAAGTTGTGGCAGGCCTAAGTGATGGACCGAGACGTAAACTTGCTTCACCAAGAAGACTTGATTCGCCACCAGAATTATTAACATTATCTTCTTCGTCTGGCATCTCGTATGAAAATACCTTGATTCAAGAAAAAATTAAAATTAAAAATAATCTTGCATTTTTTAGAAGAAAACAAAATGGTTTTTTTTTTCTTACCTCAACAAGAAGAATACGACCAACAGTACCACCAACAAGTGGAAAATAAAATTTTTCTTGATAACTTGGTGAATTTGTAGATTTATAAAGTCGAGTCTGTACGTGAGTTTGTCTATCAGGTAAAAGACAAACACGAGCAAATGTATTCTGTGCAGGTCGTCCGTCAGGAGCAATTAAATCTCTAGCTTCTAAAACACTAACAATCAAATCTGTCTCACCCAAATGACTCGACCATTTAGCAAAACTATAAATTAAAAAAAATAAAAAATTTAATTATTTCAATCCACAAATTTTCTTCATTTTTTATTAAAAATAAAAAAAAAGAACATACCTATCAAGTTCAAGACCAATACAAATTAATCCAACAACAGGTGGTTCCTCAATACCAGCTTCAAGATCATTAAGTGCAACACTAGTATCAGAACAAACACTTTCACAACTAATAGCTCTTTGTAACGATGCAAAATCATCAAATAAATTTAAACTAGTTGTGGTATTGGTAGCAGGTGGCGGTTCTGGTTCAGGACCAAGCGAATTACGTCTTGATAATGTACCATTCGATATTGTTGGCAATTCGTCATGTTGAAATTCATCTCTACACTCGTCAAACAATTGTGATAATTTATGACGTAATTGCATTTCTTCAATTGCACTTAATAATTCAAGACTATTGCGTCTACGTGTTGATTCGGTTGATTCAAATTCTAGTAGATCGTGAAAACCATTAAGACGTTCTTGGACACTTTTACGACGATTGTGTTCTAGACTATTAAATATGTCTTCTGATGTTCGCGTGAAACTTGGATCTGTCGATAGATATGAGTAAGGTTGTTGATCTACGTCTTTTAATAATAAAGGTGATGCTGGTGGATCTTGTAAACTGTTGTAGACCTGTATTTTTTTTTTTTTTTTTAATAAATAATCAGTTTTAAATAAGTAAATTCAATTGAATGAATAAATGAAAAAGGACACTATGTATAAAATTTAAGTGTTACCTGTTGAGCAGTACGATGTGCTTCTTGATTTAATTCAGGACTAAATAAATCTGATGTTTTTCGTGGAAGTACTTCAGGTGGACCAAATGGAAATAACATATTTGTGTTTTCCTGTTGTGAATTGTCTAATTTTTCATTGTCCATTATAGGTGATGATGTAAAAGCTAAATTTTGTACGTGTTGAGCTGATGATAAGATCGAACTGTAGAAAATAAAAAAAGAAGAATATGAAAATTTTATTTGTTGTAAGTTTAAAGTTGAAAATTTTTATAAAAATAATAATAATAAACTATAATATTTCCAAAAATTAGAAAAAAAAAAAGATGTCAACAATCTTTCATCTCCCTATAAAACAGAAAATAAAATTATTTTCCCAATAAAAAAAAAAATAATTATGAAAATCTTCTCACACCCATAATCATCTCTCTACCTCACTAAAACTTTCCTAAAAAAATTTTTGATCCTCTGCCAGATTCAAACTTTAAGCTTCCGTCTTTCTTCATTCCCTTCCCCCCCATTAACCCTTCCTTCTCCCTTATTCTTTTCTTTTAAAGAGTTCGTCGACCCACTTACTAAAAAATCCGATATGCTTCTCTCCAGTCTCTATTGTTCTTTACTATACGTATATCTATATAGCTTTTGAAAGCAATTTACGCGAAGAAAGAATAGAATACCTACACATACACATACTACTCTACAATAGAAAAATAAAAAAAAGAAAGAAAGATAAGATAAGATAAGAAACCCCTTTTCCCTTAATTATAAATCTCAATAAAAAGTTCATACTTATAAAATTCACTGGCATCAATATAACTCTGCGAAGTAACAGCTCTCAATGCCTTAAATATTTTTTCTCCAGTTGTTGGTTCAACCTGACCATCTTCCTGTTGCTCCTGCTGTTGTACTCCTTGTTGTTCTTCTTGTTGCTCTTGTTGTTGCTCATTAGATGGACTAGGATCAAACGGAGCAGGTGGTGGTGGTGGTGGCGCCGCAATATTAGCTCTATCATCTTCATCTTCTTCCACATTGTTATCTTCATCTTCATCTTCTTCTTCTTCTTCATCTTCGTCGTTAATTGCACGATCGAAGAAACCTCCCGTGGGACTTGGCGGATCAGGTGCTACGTCTGGTAGACTTTGTATATAACGTGTTATACGTTCTAAATCTTGTAGATTACGACTGCTTGGTACACGTCTTATAAAACCATCCTATTAAAATTTTTTTATTTTTTATTTTATCTGACACTTTATAGCATAATAATAAAAAAATAAATTATCTTAAATTATGGTCTTACCTGTGAACCAAATATAGCATCGTAATTTCTAGCTTCGTTAATAAGATCATAACTACCATAACGTTGTCCGGTATTTAAATCAAGAAGATCAGTATCCTTAGTATCGAAAAGTGGTTCGCTCAATGTCGATGACTGCATGCCATATCTCATTTTTCTTGTATCGTCTTGCATTAATAAATCTTGATTACCCAGCCTTTAAATCACACCAATCATTTTTTTTTTAAAATAAATACAAAAATATTTAAGTAGTAACAACCAAATCTAGTCAGACTTTAAAAAAAAAATCCTTACCTATTATGATGATTAACCCCAGTCTGTTGATAAACCATACTCGTATTTCTTCTAATACCATCATTATTGAAATCCTGAACCCTTGAAAAATTAGGTGGTGGTGGTAACGGTGGTGGGGATGGTGATTCCATAGTTTGATTAGACGTTTGAAAATGAAAAGCAGCACGATTATGTTTGCCAGGTGCTGGTGGCGGAGGTGGTGGTGGGGTCAAAGGTGAAAGTTCACATTCTCGTAATCTCAAATAATCAATGCTACTTGGTGCTCTTAATGGTGATGGTCTTGGACGAGCTGTTGCTCTTGGTTGTGGTGCTGGACGTAATGGTTGTGGTGGTATATTGTTGTTGTTGTTGTTATTTTGAGGATTTGTTTGTTGTTGCTGTTGTTGGGTTGTGTTGGCTTGTTGTTGATGTTGATCGTTGTTGATTTGTTGTTGTTGTTGTTGCTGCTGGGGCGAGGCGAGCATACCGCTTGGTAATTGAAGATCGCGATCCACTGCTTCGAATCTGAGATATATAAATGAGAATTATTTTTTTTTTTTGTTTGTTATTTCTTTTTGTTGTTAGGATGAACTTGTTTCTTTCTTTTTAACTTTTTTGATTTTTCGAGGTGAGATGGAAAAAAAAATGTAACTCTTTTTTTTCTCGATTAGAACTGCTGATGTGATAGGAACTTTTTCCAATTTCTTTACGAAACTTTTATAAAAGTACGTGTTTCGTGTTGAGAATAAGTGTGTATACAATATACAGGAGATATTATATTTTAACGTTATAGCTTGGGATTATAACAAGTAAAAATCTCACGCAGCTTTTGTTTCAAGAATATTATGATTGACAGGATTAATTAAGTTCTCAAGGTTATTATTATTATTTTATTTTTTAATTAAAAAAAAAAAATTAACTCGATCTCAGCAACATCAACAATTTCAGACACACATGTTACCTCAAAATTTCTTCAAAATTACAACTTTCACATAAATTAAAAAAAAAAAAAAGAAAGGAATTAAAACCGTATCATTATCAAAAGCATAGTCGATAAAAAAAAAAGTAAGTCTCTCATGAGAACAACAAATCACGCGATATATACCAACATACATAAACACATAATAATCAAGTTTGCCCTATAGCAAAAAATGAGGCAAAAATAAAAGGAAAAAAATGATAATAACAATACAAACACATCATTATATATAGGTATAGTTATATATTATAATATATATAAGCGTTACACTGACCTCGTAAAAGCTCCCTGAGCATCTAAACGTAAATCGCTGTCGCTGTGCATTATGTATTGAGATGAATTGTTGCTTGATTGACGATAAAGTCCTGGTACTGCTTGTGCTGTTGGATGCTGAGCTTTTACAAGTCCGACCTGTATTAAAAATTTTAATTTTAATTAAATGTCGAATTTTTTAATTAATAGATAAGTTTTATATAAGGTAGCTGAAGAGAATAATTAATATTCTTGAGTTAAGCTTACTTTTTCTTCGCGTGGTGCCCATAACCAAGCGAGCTTGCGACGCCATTCTTCGCATATTATCCACACGTCTCGAGCACCACATTGCCATCCTACTGGATATCTATAATATACGTATTTTTTTTTTTTTATATTTTTTTTTTTAATCGAGCATTACAAAAATTTATTATTTTTATTCTATTTATTTTCTTATAGGATTTAAAAGCTTCTTTTCTTAGACGAAAGAAGATCAATGAACTTACCTTCTACAATAGACAAAAGCAGCACCAACAGCAAGTAGGAGAAGAACAATAATGGTAAATCCTCCTAAAGCCCAGCCCATACTTTATATAGTTTAGTTGGTTGGAGATTTTTTTTTTTTTAAGGCCTAGTAAGCGTACTCATTTGTGATGACTATTTTTTATTTATACTATAAAAAAAGCAAATAATATAATTTATAATTATTTGTAATTCGTGTGATTGTATAGTCAGATAAAATAATAGAATAAAATGTTTTTCTTTTTTTTACTTTGTCATTTTATAAACGATTGAAATAATAAATAATAAAAAAAAGAATGATAAATAAAGTATATAATTGGTTTGAGTGCTATATATAAGACCGATTAAATTAATGGTCAAATATATGTATATTCGATTCACGTGCAATTTCATATACATATACACGCACAATTTATACTATGAATAATAAATAATAATTGATCAAATGATATATACTATACAACTGTATATAATAGTAGTAGTAGTAGTAGCAAAAAAAAATACTTAAATTATTCAAAAGCTTCATTGATAATAGCTACTTTCAATTGTATACAACGTAACAGAAAAAAACAAGATTGTATTATGTCTCGCGGTAATTATTATAAGAAAGTAAACGTTTAAACAATATACTAATAGATAACAATCATGAAACATACGTACTAAAAAAAAAGAAGAAGAAGTGATTAAGCTTAATACAGTATAAAATGAAAAATTTAAAAGACAAATAAAAACAAAGAAACAAAAAAATAATAAAAAGAATCATTTATTGATCGATCTCAGAAAAAAAAAATTTTTCTACAAGTCTCATACAATAAAAATTAACACCTTTTTTTTATCTCACTTTATCCTTACATCTATTTTTCTTTTTCTCTCTCTCTCCAACCAATTTCACTTAAACCACCAAGTTTAATATATAATATGAATACTATTAAGAACAGCATATACTACTGTCACAAGAGCTATATATAACATCAATTTCGATTTAATTTAATTTTACAACGTCGTAGAAAGAAGAAGAAGAAGAAGAGAATAAGGAGAATGAATAAGAAAAAAAAAAGAAAAAAAAGGGTTGCTATATAGTAAAACCGGTGCAATGACACCCACGTCGTCGTCGTTGTTCGTAGCAGAGATAAGCGAAAAGGGGGAATGGGTATATATATCACGACATGTATGTAGTGTGTATTATAGAAAGAAAGAACGAGACAGTATACATACATATATACATACGTATGTAGAGAGTGATATCCGTCCCAAACAAAAGGAAGTATAATATAGAGAAGAGAGAGAGGGAAATTCCGATTACGCGTCGGTTTTGGCTTTAAGCCAAGTAACCGGGAATGGGTATACTATATACATACTATCTATCTATCTACTATGTGTCGAGAAGCGCACTGCGTCTCGGTATATGTGTGTATGTATATGTATATGGATTTAGGTAGATTGGGTAGACGATAGTTATATATCACGTCTCGTATACCACCCCCCACCCCTCGTATATACATACATACACACGTGTTGGAATTAGTCTCCACCTCCAGTGTGATTCTTCACTCTCTTTCCCTAGTGTAGGTATACTGGAGAACGGATTATTATCGGTTTATAGTGTAGATCGGTTTTTGTTTGAAATTGGGAGAGAGAGAGAGAGAGAGAAAGAGAGAAAGATATATTTATGTATATTGGTTTGATTTTGATTGTTGTTACTATATGACGCCTTTTGGGAATATTGATGTAGATTTTTAAATATTTTGTTAAATCGAATTTGATTTTTTTTTTTTTATTTAAATTTATGTTTAATTTTTATAGATATTTTGGGAAATAGGATAGAGTTACGTTTAATTAATTTATTGTAATGAAGCTTTTATTTTTAGGTGAAAGTTAATGTGTCTGACAATATAACAATGATGATATATTAATTAGGTCACGTGTATATATTCGTTGTCCTTCTTTCGTCTCGTAATCAATATACAACGAAAATCAACGATCGATGAGTATAAAATAGTAGTAGTATGTGTCAAGCTTTGATCTGGCACAGTATGGGGGATGGGGGGGGGGGGGGGTTATATTTTGTCATATACATGATAATTTTATGGATATCTCCTGTGTCTACTAATGAGATCGTATTAAAAAGAAAAAAAGTAAAAAAATAAAAGAACGTGTTGAATTAACAAGGGGTAGTAATGAAAAAAGCAACAATAAAAAAAGGTGAGCTTGGTTAAAATTAAAAATCAGATTAGCAAAGTGACCTTACTTGGATTGTTTGTACGTGCTGCTCAGTCTTTCCTTTTTTTTTTTTTGGTAACTTAGCTACTCTATTTTTTTTTTTTTTAAAGGGAAGACAAAATACGAAAAAAAGAAGAAAAAAAAAGTAGTAGACTGCAGGTGTCTAACCAGGCATGAAAACTAGGACGATAAGTAGGGGATTCCAAGCTCGATTCAAAGGTATCCGGTAGTATATGGAATCAACAATGCTTACTTCCGATTCAGACAGATCTATACAACTACCTACCACTACTACTACTATATATAGGTACACCGACTACAACTACTTAATACTATACCTAGAACTATTAAGACACGATCTACATATGCATATGCATTAAAGCATTTTGTTCTGGCTCTTGTCCACCAGCCTATATATATGTATATATTAATCTCCAATCCAATTACATTTTAGTCATTTGAAATCTATGTATGTATATGCTGGTACCACTTTGTATTCATATCCATATGGAATGCATATATATATATATACATCCCTTTATATCCCAAGTATGTTCTCAAACTTTATATGTATATATACATATGTATATTCTTAAGAGTCCTTGCTACATATAAAAAAAAAACGACTCCTTGACATACATCTAATATTCATTATTCAATTTTCTCTTGTGGTCTATTCTATTCTCACTCACTCTCTCTCTCTCTCTCTCTCTCTCTCTCTCTTTCTCGCCTGTACAATACGAACATATAATGTATACAAGATTACTATAATTATGAATTAATATTAAAAGTTTTATTTTTCATTACTCTACACTATACTATACAGTTATAACCACCATGAAATTTAGAGATAAACTTTGTACCAGGTATACATACATACTAGATCATAGTATAACAATAATTATATAGACGACGATGATCCATCGACATTATAATATGACTAATTTTCAAAGAGCTTTAGGTATATATGTATATATACTCTTGACAAACTAAAGCTTCTTATAAAGCTCACACGTGTGTTGCAAATTAATCTGAGAGACAAGGTAATATAGATATATAGATTCTGATAGATATAGATATAGATATATAGAACATAGTCCTAAGAGATGTATATAGATACTCCAATGCACAAGAGAGACCTAAGAGATATTATATACAATACAATGACGAACTAATTAGTAAGGCTAAAGTGTGAGTGAGAGAGAAGTGTGCAAAGTGAAGATGGAGTAGCAGGTAAAAGAGAAGTGAAGGAAAGGAAGGGGAGGGGGGATATATATCTTCGAGTGTACCTACGGATCAATAAACGCTATACGTGCAAAACAGAGTGTATACATAGGAAAAGCAGGAACAAGTGAGTGAGTGAGTAAAGAGATGGGTGATGTTGATGATGATGATGCTGTGCGCAGTCATCCGAAAGTTTCTATCACTTTAATTTAATTTAATTTTCATATAGCAATAGCAAAATAGTAGCAGTGGCACGCGCGAAAATACTTTTTCTTCACCAACTCGCGGTTTTATACTAAAACTTGGGATATAGGTATAAAATGTTGAAAAAATAAAAATAAAGAATAATGTGTGTATACTTGGGAGATAAGACTATAGTGGTAAATAAAGTTTATTCTACTTATCTTTATTTTTCTTTTTTTTTTATTTTATATTGTGAAAATAGACGATTTATCGGATCTATAGATTTTATCCTATTATTTAGACTACACTTTTCGTATTTTTTTTTTGGCAAAGAAAAAATAAAAAAAAGAAAAATTGGGGGATAAAATAGGATAATTGTTTGGATCGTTTCTTTCTATTCGCTATAGGATGACTTTATATTTACGCGGTCTGTAGAGAAAAAAAAAACACGTGCTCTCGTATCTATATCCTAAAGTGGCAATTTTACCTTACTGTTACTGTATTTACTATTATTGTGTTCTTTTTATATCATATTATGAGTATCATCATTTTTATTTTTATGTTTTCTTTCATTTTTATTTTCTTTTTTAGAAATTGCATTTTTATATTCATATAAGAACATCGTAAGCTTCCTTTTTTTTTTGAAGATATACAAGTACAATATCGTTTGAACGTTTATATCATGAAATATCATCGAAAGCTTTAATTCAAGCTTACTTTAAACATATCAAGCTTTTTTGAAGGCCATATATATGTACAAAATAATCCAATCTACATAATATAGTATCAAAACATATGCAAAAACATTTCTTAAAAACCTCATTTTAATAAAAGAAACCAGAAAAAGAAGAAATAAGAATAATAAAAAAAAAAAGTAAGAGAAAATAAAGAAAAAAAAAGGGTCAACGTAGAAGAACAACAAAAACAAAATATAGTACAACGCCTAGCACGCGCGCACTAGTAAGTAAGTATAAGTAAGAGTATATAGCTGCTGCTGTGTTGTCCCCGGGAATCCGTGCATCTATAGAGGCGTGGACGTCACCCACACTCACATATACATTTATATATATATAAAGCTCAGAGCGCCACCTCCGCTGCCTGCCGCCGGGTCTGAGCTTGCGCGCACGCCCGCGCGCTTATAACAGAATAAAAAGAGAGAGAGAGAGAAAGAGAGAAAGCACAAGGTAAAAAGACGAGGGTTGATCACTAAATATATATGTATGTATATGTGTATATTAATGCGCATGTATGTAAATGTAAAATAATAAAAGAAACAATAACAAATATAAAGAAATAGAGAAAATAAGAGCTTGCAGCATTTTACCTGTATCCTGCTATATTTTTTATTCTTTTTATCCTTTCTCTCACACACCTCGTTAAAAAATAAAACCGAGGTTATAATATCACATGCAGTAAGCAGCTGTACACAAAAATTTCACTTTTTTTTTCTTCTTTTTTTTTTATTTAAACAAAAATCAATCTTTATTTATTTGTTCCGAACACTAGTCAATATAACAGTTTAATCAACATAAAAAAAATATATAATCATCGAATATACGAATATCTTCAATCTTCTTTTTTATACAATCAATTTTACAACAACTTTTATTATTATCAGTACGTAGCAATACTCCGGGAGTGTCTCTTATATCCCCATGCGCAAGCACATAACAGACACGAGCTTCTCTCTGCTGCTTAAACTTTAGCATGAGCTGCTTGCTGCTGCTGCTGCTTTTCTATCTCTTTCTCTATCATTCGCGCGTGCGTGTATCATACCTACCTACCTACCTATCTACCTACCCCTGGATAGACACACGAGGGTGGGTGGTACCATATTATAGTGTGTATATATACTGTGAAAGTGGGAGCTTTGCTAGCCAGCAAAGTCTACCTTTTTCTCCTTACGTATATGTATATATATATA